>MU832789.1:0-66572 GCA_029204225.1 Diphasiastrum complanatum
TTCGTGTGCAGCATGAATACAGGATTTTAGCTAGCTGTATGGCACTCTGGCTATCACATCTGATCACAGTAGGCTTGTTTTGCGGAATTCCAATGTCTTCTAACATTCTTCTTAGCCAAACTGCTTCTTGCATAGCAGAACAACTATGTCTTGTTTCCTACTTGACCAAGAAAATACACCATTACCAACATGAAATACATACCCTATGGTAGATCTCCTGTCATCAATACAACCTGGCCAACTGGTAAAGTATGTTGTTTCTCATACAACAATATGGGTTAATGTGCCTTTCACATAACGAAGAATTCTCTTCACTGCTTTCCTAGTGAATCTCTCTAGGGGTAGCCATGAATTGACTCACAACACTTGTAGCATAACTTATGTCAGGATGAGTAGTTGTGAGATAAATCAGTGAACCAACTAATTGACGAAATAAAGTAGCATCAACTAGTATACTCTCATCCTGGTTAGATAGTTTCTTACCAACCTCCCACAGGTGTAGATACTGGCTTGCTATCGCACATTTTGAAATGCTTCAGAATCTCATTCACGTACTTTGTTTGTGTTAGTGCGATGCTACTACAACCTTGCCATACTTCCACTCGCAAACAGTCGTGCATTAAGCCAAGATCGGTCATATCAAAACTAGAAGATAAGTCCTTCTTGATTGCACCAATCAAATCATCATCATTACCTATGATTATGAGGTCGTCTACGTACAACACAATCAGTGTGATACTAGAGTCACGAACAAAGTAGTAAATATTGAAATATGAAGAAGTGCGTGTCAAACCTCTAGATAGAAGATGCTCATCAAAGTGGTTTGTACCAAGCATGTGGTGCTTGCTTGAATCCATATAAGGCTTTCTTTAGTTTACATACTTTGTCTTCCATGCCATGTACCACAAAGCCATTAGGTTGCTCCATGTACACTTCTTCTTCAAGCTTACCATTCAGAAACGTGGACTTTTCGTCCATCTGGTGTAGATTCCATCCAAATATTGCCGCCAAAGCAATCACCATGTGAACTGTATTCCACTTAGCCACAAGAGCGAAGGTCTCTTCATAGTCAAGGCCCTTGCTTTGCGCATAACCATTCACTACAAGCCTTGCTTTGTGTTTTGCAATAGTTCCATCGGCATTGTACTTTGTTCTGCATATTTATTTGTTGCCAATGGGTCTTTTGCCCTTTGGAAGATCCGCTATGATCTCCCAAGTGTCATGGTGTTTGATAGAATCAATCTTTTCCTACATTGATTTTTGCCATATCTCTTGGTTTTTGGCTTCCTCAAAGCAAGAGGGTTCAATAGATGAAATAATATCACTCATAAGTGCAAGATTTACCTGAAACCTATCAGGTTCCTTCCTCTCTCCTGTGGAATGCCGTAACTCTCCCTCCTTACTAGGTTCGACAATTTCCCCTTCCTTTTCACTCATGAGTTTAGTGTACCATTTAGGTAACTTACGTTAAGGTGACCCACTACGAGGTGAATAGGAATCCCATGGTGGATCTTGCTCCTTCCTTTTGTCACCTGCAACCTTAGTCTTTTCCGATCCAATAGATTTGTTTCTCACTCTCCATCTCATCTCTATGGTGGAAGGAGTACCACGTCCCTCATCATCATCACAATGATCTTCTTGTGGTGGTAGAACTACTCCATCATCTTTGAGAAGCTTACATAGCTCATCATTATCCTGTTCTTCATCCCCAAATTTATGGATTTCATCAAATAACACATCATGGCTTATGTGCACACGTAGTCCATCTGGATCATAACATCCATATCCCTTTGTTTGTTCATCATAACCTATAAAAATGCACTTCAAGGCCTTTACCTACATTTTGGCTCTCTCTTTCTTAGGTATGTGAACATACACTTGACATCCAAATACTCGCAACCCATCCATCTTAGGCTTCTTACCACTGAATGCCTCCTCGGGTGTGCGATTACGTACAACAACTGTAGGGCTTCCATTTTGCAAGAACACAATAGTTTTGACCCCCCAAAAAGAATCGGTAACTCCCATATGTGTCATCATTTCCTTAGCTGCTTCGACAATGGTACGATTTTTCCTTTCAGCTACCCCATTTTGTTGAGGTGTATCAACGTGTGCAAACTCCTGTTTAATGCCATGCTCCTTGCAAAAATCAATAAAAGTTGTGGAACAATACTCACCACCACGATCTGCCCTAAGTATCTTGATCTTAACACCTGACTGATTTTCCACCAATGCTTTGAAGCTTTTGAAGCATCCAAATGTGTTAATGGTTTAGATCCAGGCCTTTCATGAGTAATCATCAATGAAGGTTAGAAAATAAAATGCTCCACCAATAGACCTTACCTTCATTGGCCCACATAGGTAAGAGTGTATCAACTCAAGCACTTGTTTTGCCCTTGTTGCTCCTTCTTTGTTGAACTTCTTCCTATGTAACCTGCCTAGCACGCACTCCTTGCAAATGGACTCTTTTTTGTCATCCAAGCTAGATAGACTTGTTACCATCTTGAGCTTACAAGGTAGCCTCAAGATCTTGAAGTTCAAATGCCCCATATGTCTATGCCATAAATCACTTTGTGATATAGATGTTGATGCTAATGCATTGCACTTTGTAACAACAACATTTAGCTTGTACAAACCACAAATTTTATCCCTAAAGCCATCAGCAATCACCTTGAAACCCTGTTTCACATCATTGATCTGGCATTTCTTATTGTTGAACTCTACCTTCAACTTATGATTTGTCATTGTATCAACATATAGTAGACTCTTCTGAAGACTAGGAACATACAACACATTTTCAATTACCTTCACATGTCCATCAGAAAATTGAATACCAACTCCATGGCACTCATCGCCATTCGCCTGTGCAACTCTATCTCCATCGTCAGTAAACTCTAGGTTTTTAAACCATGATTTGTTGCCAATCATGTGTCTCTTGCTCCTGAGTCCACGTACCAATGCGTGTGATCAATGGAATGTTGCGATGCTAATGCTGCCACTTATGTCATTCCTTGATCTTCATTATCGCTATCATTCTCTTCCTCGACAAGATTGGTCAACTGCTTCACTTTGTCCCTCTTAATGTCCGCCTTCTTTTTGCGACAATCTCTTGCCCAATGTCCAAGATTGTGACAATAGAAACAATTGTCTTTCTTCTTCTTGCCTGATGTGGATCCTTGATTGTCATCCTCCACATTCAACTTCTTGGGTTGATTCTTATATTTATGTTTCCCTTTGGCTAGCATTGCTTGCTCTTCCGATGAGGGTAGTCAAGTTTTTACCACTTCACGCCTTTGTTCCTCTTGTAATATGATGTCGTGAAGATTCTCAAATGTTGGTAGCCTCTCGCTCGAAGCAATGCCACTTGCAAACATTTGAAAACTTTCAGATAGGCGCCATTCATAGCTATGTGAACTAGCTCAACATCTCTTATTGGCTCTCCAATAGATGTCACCTAGTCTCTTAACTCCTTTATTCGCGTAAAATAGGACCCTACACTCTCATTCTCCTCCATTCGAACACTTATGAGTTTGTTCCTTAAAAACATCATTCAAGAGGGGTTTGCCATCTGAAACTGTCTTGAGTGCATCCCAAGCACCTCTTGCTGATACAACTTCATTAATGTGGGCAATGACATGGTCCTTCATTGACAAATTTATCAAAGATAAGACCTTCTGTGCCCTTTTGTCAAATGCACGAATATCGGCTGGAGTTGTAGTTGGCCGTTGTTCCACCCCAGTGACAATGTCTCGTAGCTCCTTTTCCATGAAAATACTTTTTATTTTGAATTTCCAAATGTTATAATTGGACACCCCATCCAATTTGCTAGCTTCTCCAAGCACGGATTCCCCCAATCCTGCCATTTTTCCAAAAATTGCTCCTATAGCGCCTTAATGAGGCCTAATGACAAGCTTATAGAGCAATTTGAACTTTTAAAAGTCAACTTTAAGGTCTAACCAAAAATGTTTCAGGACCTCCCACCGCTTTTCTGCCAAAATGGAAGCCAAATCAGTGTCGTCCTCCGAAATGCCCTTCGTCACCAACTCCCAACTACTTGCCCATTGGAATGGTGAAAACACTTTTGTCGCGCTCCAAACACTTTCTCCACGACAATCCCTCTGTTTTCAGGTACCGTACTTGTAGGGTACAGTTTTTGTTTGCCCTTAATTTGAAGGATTTTGGCTTTTGGACGGCCTTAAACAGAAAAATGGGCTAAAAGATAAGGCCCTTTGAAGAAAATGCACTATTTCTTCACCTTGAAGTAAAACTTTTTTTTCAAATGAATTTAACCTTCAGGGTCCCTTTCATCTTGAAATTTTTTAATGAAATTGAAGACTACAATGCCCTTCAACTCCCTTCATTTTCCCTTGAGCTCATTTCAATGTGATCCAGTGGTGGCTTCTCATCTCACGATCCATGTTGATCTTACTCAACTAGATCCTGTACGTCGATCCTTATCTAGCAATCCACAGGAGTTCTAAGCTATAATTTTCTTCTCTACAGCCGCCAAGCACTTAGAAACACTATGTGCCCACAAGATCTGGCCATGCACGACTGTTCGCGACTTCCTCCTCCTCCTCCCTGATGCTACCAAGCTATGGCTATGGTAGAAACCAGTGACCTTTCACCTATCTCTCTCTTTGTGGGTCACGGTTGTCTACGACCTCTTCAACTCTACTTTCTGCTAGTAATGTGCCCTTGATCATATTTTTACAACTACCAGAAACTCCTTCTATAGAGCGAAATAAACTACTTTGTAGATAAAAACCCTAGCTGTGGAGTTTTTACTGCCCTTTAAGCTTTAGCCATTCTTCCTTTGAGCTTTTCTTGCAGATACTTGTCTAAGAGAGGTCTCCCTACTACAGCTCACTCATCGGGACTATCTAATTGATTGAGAACAGAGTGATTATGCAAAAGACTTACAATTTTGCACTCCTAATTCTTTTGTTCATGCAAACAATTTGCTTGCTTCACTAACCATAAACGGTTCTTCAAACTCTCCCAGAATTCGACTTTCAGCTAACCCCAAATTGTTCCTCTCCTAGGCTCTGATACCATGTCGAGGATCTTACTGGCAGTATAATTAGCTAATTTGCAAGCAATCTATCATCAATTAGATAAGCATAAAAAAGAGACCACACCACAACCCAAGAGAACACTTTTGAACTGTATTAAAAAAAGAGACTTAAGGGTACATATACACAGTCTATTTTTTGTGGGGTACCGCTGCATGGCAGTTCGAGCCCTGTCACGGGACGCGTGTCCCAACTTTACACTACATGTGCTGTTAAGCTGGCACTCATGCACACTATTCCATAAGCAGACACTGCTA
This sequence comes from Diphasiastrum complanatum, assembly GCA_029204225.1. Lineage (NCBI taxonomy): Eukaryota > Viridiplantae > Streptophyta > Lycopodiopsida > Lycopodiales > Lycopodiaceae > Diphasiastrum > Diphasiastrum complanatum. The sequence goes on from MU832789.1 coordinate 5,333, forward strand.
AAAGCGGAAAGTTATTCTAACAAATCTTCACATGGGAATCCTATAAACTAGCTACACAAGATCAACAATTTGACTCACAAGAACAACTAATCACAATAAAGAGTTTCGAATTGTTCAGTCAATATTAAGTCCTACATATTAATAATCAAATTCCAATGATCAAAACTATGAAAGCATGCCATGTTCACTCCAACTATTATCAACTGATGAAATCTACTGATAGTAGAACATTGCTTGAATCAATGTAGAGCATGCATTTCCAAACTTAGTTATGTCGATGAAAGGCGCTTGATCCCCTATGTATTGTCCCTACAAGAAATGCTCAATTGACATTTGCTCGATCACTAGGAACCAACCAGTTTTGCTAGAGCAAAAAATCAAGGTATTTTCATAAGATCACTCATTTTCAACAAGGAATCCATGCTTAACCTTCCAAATTGAGTAATTTGTAGAGGCGAGCCTATCACTTGCTTCCAACATGATTCCTCCATGAGTAGCCATGATGCAATATGATTGCTCTCTAATATTGGACCTATTCTAATGCACTTAGGACTCAACAAATGAAAGCAAGTAAAATCACACGAATTTAGAACACTCTCACTCTGCTTAATGTTGAACCTTTCTAGTAAGCTCTCCAATCAAATCTTGAAGAAATTAATGCACTCAATCTTGTTGAATCAACAAAAACTGTATGCAAATAATTGACAATGTTACTGATCCACAAAGGGGAGCTATGTCATCCGTAAGGGAAGTCAAACCACAAAGGAGTGTATTCATCCAAAAGGGTAGCTATGCTCAACCACAAGGAGATTGAGTTAGAAGAAAAGTAGACTCATGGTGTTTTATACTATGGGTCCAGTTAGGCGACTAGGACTAGTTGCACTTGTGACAAGGCAATCCAGGGGACACCGAAATATAGTTTTTTGGCTATTCTAGCTTGTGCATAACATCAGATTGGATCGAAAATGGACAAAAACTGTCAAAATTGTAGTCGATCTTTTGAAAAGCCCCGATGAGGGTTACAGTTTTCTTTTGCAAAATCGATCATAAATTTGCGTTTCCACACTGTTTTGGATGCCGTAAGGATAAGGAGTTGTTGGACAACCAAGTTTCTCAAGTTGCTCTAAAATTCTCATTTCTCCACAAAATCAGGTGTTCAAGGGGTCTATACCTTTAGTAGCAGTGAGCAACCATGGCTAAGGCCTCAGATAAGGTCAAAATCCATTCAGAAACACGTTTGATCAGTCAAGAATTATGTGGCTGAGAGAGAGAGAGAGAGAGAGAGAGAGAGAGAGAGAGAGAGAGAGAGAGAGAGAGAGAGAGAGAGAGAGAGAGAGAGAGAGAGAGAGAGAGAGAGAGAGAGAGAGAGAGAGAGAGAGAGAGAGAGAGAGAGAGAGAGAGAGAGAGAGAGAGAGAGAGAGAGAGAGAGAGAGAGAGAGAGAAAATCTGGTTGTGCGCGGCGAGTCGAAGATGCTACGTAGTGTTTCAAAGAATTTCGTATGTCATCAATAGCAAAAGGTATAGTTTATATAAATTAATTCCTTGGGCACAAATGATGATGGTCATAAGGTGGGTTATAGCTGGGCTGAAGTTTCTCGACTTATGGTTCTGATATTTACTACGACCATTAGTCTTATTACTCTCTATGATGCGGTCATTATTTCGTCCCTCCTTTTCCTTCTTGTTATTCAATATATTTCCTTTTCCTATTTGTTTTTTTCTCTTTTTGTTTCTCTAGCGTGCTCGTGCTAGTGGCTAGGCCGGGTTCTAGGGGCTCGTGAATCCTATAGTGCCTGTATATTCGAATGGCCCACTATGGATTGTGTTCTAGATGAGGCAAAAACAAAACAATCTATACTTGATTCCTAGGCCCGGGAGGATATTCCGCCTCACCAAGTTCTTGTTGGCCCTCCCCTTATATTCCATGAGGTTGGGGTACAAAGATCATTATGAAACATTTGACGAGAAATGTCAACACTTAAGTACACATATCACATGAGTGTTATCAGAACCTCATTCTAAAGTAGCAAAAAGAGATGATGTAACGTGCGTTTAATGCATTCACATAAGCATTTTCACTTTATCAACTAACAAAAGTCCATCATTGCTGATTATAATGCATGCAAATTATTAATCACTACCGACTTCAACAAAATGATTACTCATATCGACAACTTATGTTGAAAGAGTAGTATACTCGACGTATAAAAAAACTCTATTTTAAACATTTGTTGTGCATGAAAATATTAAGTGCTGCAAATAAATTAGTGATTTCATGTAGCTACGCTTGCTTATACAAGCCCACATTCATATATTGACTTTAAAGGATCCACACACATATGACATAATTGTTTTGTCACACAACAACATGATATCAGAGTTAAAGAAGTATACCTCAATACTGGTCCCATGACTTCGATCAATCGGTGTTAGAATTTAGCAATTTTCACATGGTTTTTTGATGTATATTAGACATCTATGTGGATCCACACGTGTGAGGACTTGTCCACACGTGTGAAATGACACTTGTAATATTCAGATCCATTTTTATTAGCTTTCATTTGAGTCTACTATGACATTTCCTAAATTATAGGAGTTAGTTCCTAGATTGTAGGAATTTAGCCTGGTCAACACAAACCACCAATGGATGATGTGGCAAACTTGATAGATCTTATCCAAAGTGGATATGGATGAGTACAATGAGCTGTCCCACACGTGTTGGATGCAACTTAGAGAGAGATTATGATGATTTTGTACTTGATCCATGATGGATCCATTTATATGATGGATCTAATCTTGCCTTAAGGTCATATTCAGATGCTGATTTTGTAGATGATAAGGTGGATAGGAGCTCCACAAGTGCTTTTGTTACCTTCCTTTGCAATGACATAGTGTCTTGGCTTTCCAAAAAGCAAGATACTATTTCTCTATCTTCAACCGAATCGGAATACAAGGCACTAACATCCACAACAAAGGAGATCCTATGGTTGAAGAGGCTTTTGGTGGAGTTGCAAGTCATGGAGGCCGTGGAGCAGCCAGTAATATTTTGTGACAACCAATCAAGCCAAGCATTAGCAACGAATCCCACATTCCATGCAAGAAGCAAGCACATAGAGATTGATCACCATTTTGTGAGGGAAAAGGTTCAAGCAAAGGAGATCAAGCTACATCATGTATCTTCTTCAGATTGTCTTGCTGATCTACTCACTGAAGCCTTGCCAAAGGCTTCATTTATCAAGTTAAGATCAGTCTTAGGAGTGTAGATAGATGTACTATAGTTGTATCATGTAAAAATTGAGGAGGAGTGTTAGAATTTAGCAATTTTCACATGGTTTTTTGATGTATATTAGACATCTATGTGGATCCACATGTGTGGGGACCTATCCACATGTGTGAAATGACACTTGTGATATTCAGATCCATTTTGATTAGCTTTCATTTGAGTCTAATATGAGATCTCCTAAATTATAGGAGTTAGGTCCTAGATTGTAGGAATCTAGAAGGTCAACACAAACCACCATTGGATGATGTGGCAAACTTGATAGATCTTATCCAAAGTGAATATGGATTGGATGAGTAAAAGGAGCTGTCCCACACGTGCTGGATGCAGCTTAGAGAGAGATTATGATAATTTTGTACTTGATCCATGATGGATCCATTATTGAGCTAATGATGAGAAACATTGGTTTGTGAAGCAATCTTGGAGTTTACACTCTCTTAAGCACTTTCTTTGTGGATGAATGCTAAGTAAATTTTTAGTAAACTATTTCTCTGTTATCAGGCCGTATAGTAGCTGTAATTCACACATGTGAAGCTGTGGGTCATCATTTTTTATTGTTCTTGCTTGGAAACACAAAGATTGTCAAGTAGAATCTAGATTTGGAAGCTAGTCTTGATATGGATCAAGATCCCAAGCTACCAATCACTCTTTGTGATCTTTTGTAGATCAAATTCAGTCCTTTTCTTTGAATTTTGACAATCAGGAGGGGAGGAGAGATGTCATTTGCCAATCACACGGCCTCGACATTTTGCCAAGTAGGTGTGTGGGCCCCTCGTAAAGACTACTCATAAATGATTTGGCTTCCCAAGATACAACAAGCTATTGGCTAAAATAGCCCCGCGATTACTTCAAGGAGAGAGAAAATGTGTTGAGAGCACTTCTGCTGGCCTGACCTACCTGCTTGTTGGCCCAAAGAGAAGGTGCGCTGACCTGTGAATGCACTCTCATGGAGGACTATATGAGGCGCGCTAAGGCAGGGATGCCTATACCACTATTGCTACCATTACTTGCTCACTGATCAGGAAGGGAACTTAACTTATCTTAACTTAACTTGTGAACTTAACTTGCCTAGACTCAGTCTAATAAGAGTTGAAACCCAGTGCACATAGCCCTTCCTAACTAACAAATTTTTCACACAGAAGGAGGATGTGAAACACCCGCGTCTAACCAAGGAGGTTTCTACACCATTCTTACTCATCCTTTTTACAAGAGGAAGGAGATATCCATGTCAAGAACTGATGGAAGTAACTGAGGTAGTAGGGGAAGGATAGCATCCAAGAGACCTGCTATTTCTAAACCAAAGAATGAACCAAGTCCAATTCTTGCAGAAATTTCAGCAATAGAAAAACCAGCATCCTCTTGACAACAAAATCCACATCATATTTCTAGAACACACCTCCCAAATCATACGGACTTTTACACCACCATTTTGGATTAGATATTGGAAAATAATATGAAACTCAACACATCCCTAAATAAGGTCGTAACTTTTTTTCTAGCAACATTTGGGCAAGCTGGGACTCCTATCTATTGGCCATTTTTTGTCGTTTTACATCAAAATTATGCAGCTTTTACATGCTGATTTCTATATAATAGCAAGATTAGTACAAAAATCAAGCCGATTTTTTATGTCAAAAATTTGACCAATATTGGTGACTCTCACTGGGTCGCATGTTCCCCATGCAGTGGACCCAAAATCTTTGGTTTCCAGCTTTATGTACTTTTGGTGATATCTTTGTTTGTTGCAGCTCAAGATATGGAATCAAAACCCATTGATGGGGTGATGCTAACCAACTTTTTCCATAGATCAGCTTGCGGATTTGAATGCAATTGGTACTCCATCTGTGTTGGTCTTCTTTTTAGAATATGGTGCCTTCAGACCTGCATAACAATCCCAACCATGTGCTCCTATAGTGGTGTATGCACCCATTTCCATCAGCGTTACAAAATATGCCCATTCCCAGACCCGTGCACAAAGTGGCATGCCAATGCAAGTTTAGTAGAGTAACATTATGGATGCATATCTTTTTGCAGTAATGTGTTGTTGGAGGGTTTGCAGATCCCAAGGCAACCCTAACCCTAGTTAATAAGTGAGAGGGACTTGGCACCTTGCGTGTGTAAGTCCAACCCGATGATCACATAATTATTTGATTAGTTACAAGTCAATAAAAGGAATTTAGGCCTTTTTGTGGGACTTTTAATGTCGCAGGGTGTAAATGTCAAGTTAGTGAATAAAGTTGGATTTCCCTCCAATTTGGATGGTTCCCACTCTTTTTTAAATTTGAATATTAGGGAGGCAGAAATGGAGCAATAGGATTCAAAGGCCAGGGTCCTCCTCTCTACTATAAAAAGGGACCAACTTGAGTTCCTACACATTTCATTTCTTCATTTCAATAAAGCAGATTGGTTCTCTTGTGAAATGGATTGATGAATGTCCTTGCTCTCTATCACTTTTCCTCCATCTCTCATGCTTTCTTGGGATTTGCTAATTGTTGGATTTGATTGTTATTGGGATTGCATGTTATTATACTTTTATGAGAGAGAAAGGGAGAGAGAGAAAGAGTACTTTTATGAGAGAGAGAGAGAGAGAGAGAGAGAGAAAGAGTAAGCTATCTTGTTGTGGATCTAGTGTCAATGGATGTAGTGTTAATGCTTAAAGATAGTTTTAAAAAATTTGAGACTCTTGCAAAATTTTGAGACTAATAATCTCTCTCTCTCTCTCTCTCTCTCTCTCTCTCTCTCTCTCTCTCTCTCTCTCTCTCTCTCTCACACACACACACACACACACACACACACACACACACACACACACACACACACACATACACTCACAAACTTAGCTCTTGTTTTATCTCACACATGCACACACCCACACACAAACTTAGCAAGTCTCTCTCTCTCTCTCTCTCTCTCTCTCTCTCTCTCTCTCTCTCTCTCTCTCTCTCTCTCTCTCTCTCCTACACACAAACACACACACACTCACTCACTCACTCACTCAAACTTAGCGCTCTCTCTCTCTCTCTCTCTCTCTCTCTCTCTCTCTCTCTCTCTCTCTCTCTCTCTCTCTCTCTCTCTCTCTCTCTCTCTCTCTCTCTCTCTCTCTCACACACACACACACACACACACACACACACACACATACACACACACACACACACACACACACATGATCTTAGCACTCTCTCTTTCTCAATATTATTCTAATGTTTAAAGATATTGGACTGATATTGACATTAAGTTAATATAAAACATGTTGTTTAACAAAAATGTAAGCTATATCATCTTATGAATGTAAAGGTTATTTTTATGTTTTTAAAATCAATATCTTGTGTATAAATTGAGCACAATATAATGCACATTTTTTGGTTGATGAAGCTTCATTTAAAGGTGGTGTTAAAAAACACCTTTAAAAAACATGAAACTATTCTTCAAAGACTTCATCATTTTCAATGATCAGTCATTTGTTTGCCTTCAGTACAACCACCTTAGGAATCTTAATATTTTTATTTGATGGGGATCTTTTTGAGGTTTCTAGCTCCAGATGCTTGAAACATTTTCCCATCTCTTGGGATCATTAAGGTTCACTTTCCATTGCTTACTCCAACAATCTTGATAGTGTTCCTTTTCTGACATGTTTCCTTTAGAACATGGGGCCCACCATTGCACCAATATTTTCATGTAGTCATTGGATCTCTTATCCGTTTCAACTTGTGATAATGTGACAACTAACCAAATAGAATACACATCATCTTCTTCATTGCCATTATTGTCACCTAATGGTGGTCGAATCATAACAAAATTTCCTTTATGAACATCTACTTGAGGCCTGAACGCTTCCATTGGTCTCCCATATGCTGGTCCGCAGTAATGTTCTTGTTCTTCTATTTTGTTAGCATCTGAATTTGCATCATTTTCAAGAATAGTACAATCTCTCCAACGAGTATTCGGCCAAAAACCATCTTGTAACTCCTCGTATTGTTTGCTTTCTGTATCCATAAGAGCGTGAATTTGTCTCCAGTAGGTAATCACAGGTGTGATGAACATCGTAAATTCAAGTGGGTTCAATGGATTTTGAAGATGTCCCTCCCAGTATTTCAAGTACCTATGAATTCTGCCATTGATTATGTCTCTATCTTTGAGAAAAGAAAACAATGGTAGTGCTTTAGGACTTCCAGTTGGTAGAAGAGAACACCCATTTTTATCAACCTTCCATATTTGAATGCCTTCCCAAGGAATCCACTCATTTGCATTTGGATGCATCATGTACTGCATGATTGTAATGCCATCTTTCACAAAGAAACAGAATTGCAATGGCTTTGAGTGGCCCACAAGTCTTTGTTCTTTATCACAAAGAACACCTTCAATAAATGACTTAAAATTAGGCACTGGACATTTTTTTGTGCAATTTCGAAAGCACTCCATTAAATGTGGCAATGTGAAAACACATTTTGTTCTTACACATTCAGAAAAATTTCCAAACATGTCATCCACATCTTCATGAGTGTGACCCACCATAAGAAATCCCAGCTACACCATCTCGAATACTCCAACTGCCGTGAGCAAAGAGAGGAAAGCAAAAACATATCTGTTTTTATTTTCACCACCACAATTGTCTAGTTGTAGAAGAAGAGTTCTAGGCAAACATTTGAATTGAACATTGTTGCTTGTGTTGCTTGTCAAACTAGCAATGCTACTACTATTGCTCGGTGGATTGTCTTTATTTGTGGTGACTTTCAAAGAATGATGCACATCTAAGCACTCTTTAGAAAGGAGTCCCTCAAAAAAAGGTTGATCTGTAACAACATTTGCATTGAGATCTCCTATTTTATCCTCATTTTGAATTTCTAAGTTTCTTAAACATTTCACAATTGAACCAATTGTGAAATTTGGACCACTTGTCCAAAAGCTTGTAGCAAAATGACCGTAAGTGTTACCTCCATGGCCGTGTGTTAGCATACCAGTGAGTGACACAGGTAATTGAAAAATTCTATTCAAAGACTTGGGAGTTGGTTGTATTCGTGGAAGACTTGTCTTATGTCATGAATCATGCACATGTAATGCTCTGGTTCTCTTTCTGACTTCAATATCCACGCATAGTACAAGTTTTTGCAAGTTATTTGTTCAAGCATGTGTCTCTTTCTTTATTTGAATAATTTATTTCTCTCAGTCTCCACCTTGGTAGATTTGAGCTGCAGCTTAATATTTGTGCAAGTGTCACATTTAGAGAATGTGCTAGTTTGTGACAAACTCACATGCTTATAAAGTGTCCTCCAATATCGGCTAAATGTAGAAGGTGATATGGATTTGAAGCCCATATCCTTTAGCGTATCATTGACCTCTCTCAATATATCTTGTTGTTTGTAAATAGCAGGAATTACAAGTTGAACATGTCTTTCTCCCGTCTCTGTAGTTCTATTTTTGTGAGGCATTTGCTCAGCATTGTTTTGTGATGCATCTATTATGGCCAAGGCCATTTCAACATGTTTCCAAGCTCATCCAATAATTTGTGCATTGCCATGTATTGACTTTCTGGACCCTTCATTGTAGGATGCCTTGTACCTGTAAAATGAAGCTTTTGGCAATCCATGAATTTTGTACCACACTACACTACAAATTGGCTCTCTTTGAGATATCATGTATGCGCATCTTGAACCACTTACATTATGTGTAGTTTGTAACATGTCATACACATATGTCACCTTGTTTTCAAAACTTTGGCCCCAAAATTGCTTTCGTGCATCGTGAAACTTGTCACGACTCATAAGTTGACAACATTGCTGCTTGCAACAATCTACGGATGCCACTTTTTGAGTTGCTTCCAATGAGCACCTGGCTTCTCTCTTTTTCCCACTTGAACAACTTGAAGTTTTTGCTTTTCTATGAATCATGTTATATGGCCTTTTTCAGTCCGTCGAGTAACGTTTCTCTGACCATTAGAAAGGTAGCGTTTAACTCTTCACTACTATGCTCATCATCATTTAAGAAGTCAGATTTTGTTGTTTCTGGACCCCTCAATCTTGATCCATTCATTAAAGTGACTTGATCAATTGGCCATTTTAGCAAGTCTGACTTCTCATTCATTGTGCTAATATTAGCATGCCCATACCATTTCGTTATAGTAATTTCCACATGGTCGTCACCAACTTCCTCAAAGTCAATTGCCTCATACGAGAATACACACAAAATGTACCCTTCTCCTAGGGCAATTTCACAACCTGCATTGAAAACTTTTACCTTCTTGTCAATCCAATCTTGACGTGTAAGTGCCTCGTTTTAATCAATGCTTATTCAATGATCTCCTCACTTGGATCTTCAATAGCATCATCATCCACGTTGGCATTTGTTTGTACTCTTGTCGAATTGTTCAATGTGTCATTATCTTCGACTTTAACATCTTGAATACGCCAAATCACAAAACTGCCAATTGCTTCATCCAAAGTATCGGCATCCATTGTAGGAACAGGCAATAACTTTCATTTCTGAGTGGTTGCATGAACAATGATTGAGCATCTTTTGATACTAATCTGTTTTCCATGACAAGTTGCATTTGGATCCAATGAAAATATCTCACCAGGTCCACATTCTTTCGTGTTTATTGTAAGCACCACTAATGTTCCCACTTTTAAGTTATATACAACACCTGTAAAAGTAAGTTTGACGAACTAGGTTCGACAAAATATCATTTTTTTTGAACCACGATAGTGCTATTCTTGAGTAGAAGATACATATCTTAGAACTCTCTTGGCCATCTTCCAATGTTGGATCTTAGGATCTTGCAAAAATTGACTCAATTTGTGCACACAATAGCTCAAATCGGGTCTAGTGATAGTAAGCCAAATTAAAGAGCCTATAAGACTCCTATAAAGTGTGATGTCCTCGAAGGATCTTTCATCACCTCTAATAGGATCTTTTACATGTTGCTCCATGGGAGTATCTATGCCTTTACAACTTTTTCATATTGAATTTTCTCAAAATAGAAAAGACATATCTAGATTGACAAATAAAAGCATACTCTTCATGAAAATCAATCTCAAGGCCTAAAATGTAATGGATCTCTCCTAGATCTTGCATTTTAAATTCTCTTCCTAATGCATCTTTAGTTTCTTGAACTAGCATCAAACAACTTCCACTAAGAATAATGTCATCTACATAGATTAGAAGAATGACAATATTACTACCATCAAACTTTAAGTACATAGAAGGATCATAGTCACTAAGCACAAATCCTAATGAAAGTAAAAAGTTGTTGAGTCTTGAATACCATGATCTAGGTGCTTGCTTCAAGCCATAAAGACTTCTAAATAGCAAACACACCTTAGATTTTTTTTTGATAAATCCTTGAGGTTGTTCCATGTATATCTCCTCCTCAAGATAGCCATTCAAAAAAGCGTTGGAGACATCAAGTTGATGCAATTTCCACTTAAAAAATAAGGCAAGAGAGATTATGATTCTTATTGTCACCATCTTTGCTACAGGAGCAAAGGTTTCTTCATAGTCAAGTCCATATATTTGTGCAAAGCCTTTAGCACATAATCTTGTCTTGTACTTGTTGATAGAGCCATCATGATTGTACTTGATCTTGAACACCCACTTGCATCCAATAATATGCATGTTAGGTGGTGGATCTGTTAAAATTGAGAAATAATCCATATTGATTTCTTGGTTTGCTACAAATGTTGTACCATTTTGTAGCAAAGCTTTGAAGCTATCTCATGTCATTTTGGATCTAAACAAATATTGCTTGTTATCTCTCTAGCTCTCTCTCTCTCTCTCTCTAACTCGTGTTGAGGCTAATGCTCATACATTGAAATCTTGTATTTTTATTCATTCTTTGATTCATTGCTATTATATTCTGTTGATTAGCATGCTAGATTGTGGATTAGCCATTTCTTCTGAACTAAATTTTGTTGATCAATCTATAATCAGGTTTAGTGCCAATCACAAAGCTTAATTAAGATCAGTCACTCTTGTGGACCTTCCCCACAAGTGTGAATTCCGGAAATTTTGTCATGGTATCAGAGCCACATTAAGCTTTGCATGCTAACAACTCTTATTATACAAGAAACTGAGAGCTAAATTGAGCAAAAAAGCAGTTTTGCACTTTTTCTAACCCTTCTCTGAAGTGTATTTGGATCAAATCGGACTTAAACTGAATTTTTAGACTGAATTGAGGAAGTATGGAATTCTGGAATTCCGCACATGTGAAAATCAGAGTTTTTCAGTCCCTTTGTTCTCCTTACTTATAGATCCAAAGATAGTAGTGTTATAGCTTGATGGAAAGCATTTGATCTGTACTTTCCATAAAAACTGAAACCAAATCAATTTGATGTGTCTAGCAAGAGTTATAAGCTCTTAAAGTGGATAGGGATAGGTCCAAAATCGGAGTGACAACATTTTGATTTGATTCAATTATACTTTGTTTTGAATCCATTGTTTTGAGCATCCAACACAAGAAACTACAGATCAAGACTGAGTTTGAAGTATTTGAACACCCTTTGAGCCTTCTGAGTGTCAATAGTGTTTTCTTTTGAAGCATTTCACACGTGCCAAAAGTAGGATTCAAACCAGCCAAAGTGTCTCAAACCACTTTTTGTGGCTAATCTAGATAACTTGTCTTGTTGAATATTTGAGATTCATCTCATATATAGTTGCAAGTGTTTCACATAGGAAGGTAGTTCAACCTTAAAAATACCTATAGTGAAAGAGAGCTGCTAGCAACTCTAAGTCTGATAGGAAAAGCTCAAACATATTTCAATCCAATAACTAAGAAGTCTTCATTATAATGGCATCTCAGGGAGGATATCTTCTAGAAGCCAGTGAAAGACTAAACACTTCTAATTATTCAATTTGGAAGCTAAGAATGAAGTCTGTTTTGATTCTCCAGGATGTTATGGATATTGTGCTTGGTGTTGAGGAGGAGCCTCAAGCACAGGTTGAAATTCCTAAATATAAGAAGAGAGCTAGAATGGCTCTACATTTCATTAAGATGAATGTATCTAATGAAATTTTGAGAGAGATAAGGTCTTGCACTACAGCCAAAGAAGCTTGGGATGCACTAAAGACCATCTATGAAGAAAAGAATACTTCTAGAATACTCACTCTTAGGAATCAGATGTGAAAGTACTGTACTTTAGGACCATAAATGGATCTACAAAAGATCCACAAGAGTGATTGGATGCTTGCTTAACAATCTATCAAAAAACTAGACACAAAAAAGTTGATCTAGATTGGCAATTTGACAAACAACAAGCACTAACAATCAAAAGCATTGATAAACATTGAAATCCGAGCCCAAACGAGTGTACTACAGGCTGTAGTACGGCCTTCAACCTGAGAAACAAGTAGAAATTGATTTGGTCTCATTTGGATCACAAAAACTCAATGTACATAGTGAACTAGCTTGAGATTGCCAATGAGCTCCAAAAATTTTCTTTCTTCTCACTATGGAGAGAGGGAATACATAGCAAATTCGACTTCCTTCTTGAAGTTAGGTGGATTCCCAGCATGTAATAAGGAAGTTAAGCCACTCTCCTTGACCTAAAATGAAACCCTAGTCTATTTCCTAGAGTTATGCTTGGTAGGTAGCTAGTTGGTCAAATTTTCACCTTAAACTTATGTGTAGGTCCTATAAAGTAGGGATGACCACCAAATAGACATGACCAACTCTCTTGACTTGACCTAACCTACATTAGGATGGGTTTCCCATGTGGCATCATGGCCTCACATGTGTGGGACCCACTTGTGTACACAGTTTACACTATTCTACATGGTTTTTGATCAAGCTAGATTTGCCAATTTTTGGCAATTCTTCACACTCCTCAAATTTAGCTTGATCTATTTACAACTCTCTTGATAGATCAATGAAAGCTTTTAGAAGTGTCTAAAAAATCCAGCTACAAAGAACGAACTTTTGAGACTCCAATAGAGAATGATGTCCATGAAGGATCTTTCACCACCTCTTAGAGGATCCCTTACAAGATGTTCCATAAATGTGTCTATATACATGTAGCACACTTCAAAACTAAACATCATGCCAAGCCATGGATGCCATGGCATTTTGTGCACCTGAAGATACATCAATTAAAATATTAAGTGCATAAATAATGTTGCCAAAGACAACTTGTCTTGTTTGATCCATATGATTGAGCCTAGATGGCTCCATCTTGATACTCAAGGTTTTTCTTGGAGTCCTCGGGTCTTGAGCTTGCTCCTTCACTTGACTTGACTCCAAAACATCAATGAATTGAATAATGTGTTGATCCAAAGGTGCTTCTTCAAGTTTACAAATCTTCCACTCTTGAAAGATCACATTTCCACCATTGACAAATTCTTTGGTTGAAAACAAGTAGATTCTACAATCTCTACTTGAAGAGCAAAACACTACCATTATTCCTATCATTGAAATAGGATAATCTTTGGTCCTTACATTGGAATGATCATGCTCAAAGCATGTGGACCCAAAGATTTCCAATACAAATGATGTTTCATCTTTTATGACACTATTCAAACTATTACAAAAATAGTTATCCAATGAAATTGCTTTATCAACAACAAATGTAGATTTCAAAGCATCCCATTTCATTGTCTTGTCATACAAAGTAATAAACACCATGAATCTTAAAGGTAAGAAACAAGTCACCTCATGTCTACTAATACTTTCCAAAAAGTATTCAAAGATAGTAGACTCTCCAATGCTCACCACCCTTGCAAGATGCACACTTGAATGGACAATTTGCATGCAATTTGATGACTCGGACATTGTCATTGAGGACTCCCTTGGAACTCTCATGCTTTGAGACTGATCCTCAAGATATTTCTCCTTTTGATGCTCCTCCTCAATGCAAGCAAGATCACACTTTGCCAAGATCTCCTCTTGAGTGATCTCCTCCTTTGCCAAGCTCATTCTTTCAAAAGCAACACTAGCTTCCAACTTAAACAATCTTCCATGTTTAGATCCCTTTGCAATGCAAACATCATTTTTGAAGATGAAGCAAACACCATGCTTAAAGTGGACATCCAAACCACTTTCTAAGAGTAGACCAACACTAAGCATATTCTTGGTGATTGATGGTACATAAAGGACATTTTCTAGATCCATGCATTTTAAAGATTCTAGATAAAAAGAGATGGTGCCAACACCATCTATCCTACACTCTTCATCATTTGCAGTAAAGACAAACTTTTTAGCATCATTGAAAGAGTTTAAGGTTGAGAAAAAGTCCTTTTCACAAGACATGTGGGAGCTAGCCCCACTGTCGATCCACCAATTGTCTCTTGAATTGCTATTGCTTGTTGGTGAGGATTTAGATGCCATCAAGAATACATCTACTTCATCCTCCTCCTCCTCCTTTGCAAGGTTTCCTTGTTTGTCCTCCTCCACTTGTGCTCTTAGCCTCTTGTAGCATTCAGATGCATAATCCCCTTCCTTCCACAAAAGAAGCATTTCTGCTTTGACTTGTCCTTTGAGCTTGATGCATCATCCTCTTCTTTGGCCTCCTTTGGATGCTTCTTCTTTCCATTGGTCTTCTTTTTGCCCTTGAATGAGAAATTGGCTTTCTCATCACCATCCTGCAACGACAAGGAACTCATCCTAGATTTTGCATGGAGCATCTTACACTCTTCAGCCACTAATACACTATGAAGTTTTTCTATAGTTGGCAAAGTGTCTTGGATGGCAAAACTTTGGACCAAATTGCAAAGTCATCTCCTAGACCATTAAGGACAATTTGTACAAGCTCTTCATCATGAATCTTCTCTCCAATGGAAGCCAACTCCCTATTTAGAGACTTGATTCTGAGTACATAATCCTGTGCACTCTCCTCACTTCTCCTCATGCTTTGCAAAATTTGATTTCTAAGCATAAGAACTCTAGAAGTGTTGCTAAACTCATAGATTGATTTTAAAGACTCCCAAGCCTCTTTAGCATTAGTACAAGCTGATACTTCTCTCAACAAATCATTGCTCACATTCATCTTCACACAATGAAGTGCAAGCCTAGATCTCTTCTTGTATCTAGCTAACTCCTGTGCACCTAGAGGTTCATCTTCATCTTCAATCAAGAACTCATAAAGGTCTTGGAGCACCAAGAGTGACTCCATTCTAACCTTCCAAATAGCATAATTTGTAGAATTCAACCTCTCACTAGCTTCTAGAAGGTATGCTCCAGCAGATCCCATCTTACTAGTGACTTCTACAAACAAGAAATAGATTTGATTGACTTGAAACTCACAAAGGTCTCACACTTGCAGTGTTTCACTCAAATTTGATTTCTAATCCAACAAATGGACTTATAATCACAGTTCTATCACTCCCTCACAAAGCTAGAATGAAGATAAGATGAAGTGAAAACTACTTTCAAACAAATCTTGCCAAGAAATGGATTTGATTGTCTCTAGAAACTCACTAAGGTCTCTCTCTTGTAGTTTTTCACTCAAATTAGATTTCTAATCCAACAAATGGACTTATAATCTTAGTTCTAGCACTCCCTCACAAAGTTGGAATGAAGATAAGATGATGTGAAATCTACTTACAATCAAATCTTGCCAATTTTGGCTATTTTTGGACAAAAAAATGGCTTAATCTCTTTCTTCCTTCTTGGTGTACTTTCAAGACCTGTTTTTAACCTTAATAGGACTTGAACTCAGCCTAGATTAATTAGATTCCATGAAACAAATTCAAATCTAATCAATGGCAAATGATCTTGGTAGATTATCCTAGGATCTCCACCAAAAATTACACCAACAGCTCACAAATTGAATTTTTTTGGATCAAATGAATACCATGCATTAAATGCAGGTTCAGAGGTGCCCACACATGTGGACAGTACGGATTTGGACCCCTACCAAGTTTGGGATCAAATCTCCTCACCAAAATCAAGATTCTAGCTTGCCCTCTCAATACTAGTTTTTAGCACCAAAACTTGCTAAAAATGGATTTGCATTAGATCAATTGCTTATGCTCTTGTACTTGGATCTGATACCATGTGAAAGTACTGTACTTTAGGACCATAAATGGATCTACAAAAGATCCACAAGAGTGATTGGATGCTTGCTTAACAATCTATCAAAAAACTAGACACAAAAAAGTTGATCTAGATTGGCAATTTGACAAACAACAAGCACTAACAATCAAAAGCATTGATAAACATTGAAATCCGAGCCCACACGAGTGTACTACAGGCTGTAGTACGGCCTTCAACCTGAGAAACAAGTAGAAATTGATTTGGTCTCATTTGGATCACAA
The DNA here is from genome assembly GCA_029204225.1 of Diphasiastrum complanatum. Lineage (NCBI taxonomy): Eukaryota > Viridiplantae > Streptophyta > Lycopodiopsida > Lycopodiales > Lycopodiaceae > Diphasiastrum > Diphasiastrum complanatum. Next base: position 21,855 of record MU832789.1, read on the forward strand.
AAACTCAATGTACATAGTGAACTAGCTTGAGATTGCCAATGAGCTCCAAAAATTTTCTTTCTTCTCACTATGGAGAGAGGGAATACATAGCAAATTCGACTTCCTTCTTGAAGTTAGGTGGATTTCCAGCATGTAATGAGGAAGTTAACTCACTCTCCTTGACCTAAAATGAAACCCTAGTCTATTTCCTAGAGTTATGCTTGGTAGGTAGCTAGTTGGTCAAATTTTCACCTTATACTTAGGTGTAGGTCCTATAAAGTAGGGATGACCACCAAATAGACATGACCAACTCTCTTGACTTGACCTAACCTACATTAGGATGGGTTTCCCATGTGGCATCATGGCCTCACATGTGTGGGACCCACTTGTGTACACAATTTACACTATTCTACATGGTTTTTGATCAAGCTAGATTTGCCAATTTTTGGCAATCTTCACATCAGATTTTTCAAAGTTTCCAAAGAAGTGAAGAGAGTGCATCTAACTATGTTCTGAGAGTTAAAGATCTACATAGAGAGCTTTCCTGTGTTGGTGTTACCATTAACCAAGTTGAGCTAGTTCAAGTCATACTGAATGGCTTGAGAGATGACTATGATAATCTTGTTCAGTCTTTTGCTATTTATGAGGAGTTATCTAATCTAGAAACTCTCCAAGGAATTCTTATTTCTGAAGAATCTAGACAAAGCTATAAACTTTCCAGGATGAACAAACTTGAACATGGTGGAAGTGACAAAGCCCTCTTTGTCAAAGGCAAGCAGAAAGGAAGGAGTAAGAACCAATTCTCTCAGGCATACAACAAAGACAAAGCCAAAGATCGAGATCAAGACGGTGAAGAGGATGAAACATCTCATCCCTCTAACTCAAAAACCAAGAAGAAGAAAGTGAAGTGCTTATTCTATGGCAAAAATGGGCACTATGCCTCTAATTGCTTTAAGAAGAAAAACCAACTCAAGCAAGCTAATCTCTCCAAAGAGATTGAAGAAGAGTGATGGAGAAGGATCACTTATGGTGTCCAGTTTTTCTTCATCACCTTTCAAAAAAGATGGAGCTTGGTACATAGACAATGGAGCCACTTCACATATGTGCTGCTCAAAGGAGTCATTTGACTCAATCTTACCTTTCAAAGGACTCAAGAGATCTATTTACACAGCTAATGATCATGAGTGTCCAACACCATTGAAACTTGATTCTTCAAAAGTTCTTGCACTTTCTAATATTCTTTTCATCCCAAAACTTACAAAGAACTTAATTAGTGTGGGAAAGTTGCTTGATAATGGTTGTGATATAAAGTTCAACTCCAATACTTGTTTTATCAAGAGAAAAGATGAGATCCTTGCTGATGGAACTAGATGTGGTGGAATTTTTAAGTTGAATTCTTATGAGAATGCAAACCTTTGTGAAGTTGTTTTGTTATCTAAGGAGGAGCTGTGGCATAGAAGGTTGGGACATCCTAACTTTACATCTTGGTTGAGAAGGAGAAGGCTATTGGTCTTCCAAAATCACTTTCCAAAGATTTCAAGCCTTGTGAGGCTTGTGCTATTTCAAAATCACATAGAAAACCATATCAAAAGTCTTTTATCAAGACTACCCATCCTTTGGAGCTTATACACTCGGATGTTCATTTTTCTTCTTCTAAAAGTGTTGGTGGTGCAACACGTTTTGTCACCTTTATTGATGACTTTACTAGATACACTTGGTTGTATCTACTTTCTTCAAAGGCTATGGTGTTTTATCACTTCCTTTTCTTCAACTTATGTAGAAAAACAGTTTTCTTGCAAAGTTAAAGCTTTAAGATGCGATGGAGGAGGTGAATATATCTCCAACAAGTTTCATAATCATTGTGAAGGTGAAGGAATAAAGAGAGAATTTTCTTGTGCCTATTCTCCATCTCAAAATGGAGTAGCTGAGAGGAAAGATAGATCTTTATGTGAATGTGCTAAAGCAATTCAAGTAGCAGTTTCTTTGCCTATTGAATGTTGGGGTGAAGCTATAAATTGTGCAAACTATTTGTGCAATAGATTACCTCACAATGCTCTTGCTGGAAAAACACCTTTTGAAGTCTTGTTTCAAAAAAAACCTAAGGTAGATCACCTTAGAGTTTTTAGTTGTACTTGCTTTGTTAATATGCCCTTGGAAACAAGGAAAAGAGATGATCCTAATTCAGTTAAAGGGATCATGGTTGGATATGCATCCAATAAGAAAGCTTACAGGATCTATGTTCCCTCTACCTCAACTACAATTGAGAGTAGAGATGTGATATTCCATGAAGATCAAAAATACATTCATCAGAAGGCCGAGTTCAAAGCTTCTCACAAAGATACTCCAATCATCACCCTTGAAGATCATCATGGAGAGATGGGGTCGAGATTTGAGGAGGAGTCCCCTCGAATTTTTTCACCAAGGAGATCTCAAAGAGAAAGATCCGAGCCTAGAAGGCTTACCTATGAAGATAGAGGAAAGCAAGTGGAAATCAACTCCACTAATTGTGCCTATTTTATTTCTCATGAGGAGCCGAAGGATGTATATGATGCTATCAACTCAAAGGAATGGTACCTTGCCATGAAGGAAGAATATGATGCTTTGATGGCCAATAATACATGGGAACTTGTGGATCTTCCATCCAACAAGCATACCATTGGTTGCAAATGGGTTTTTCGAGTCAACTATAATCAAGATGGCACAATCAACAACTACAAGGCTAGGCTTTGTGCTAAAGGATTTGCTCAAGTATATGGACTTGATTATGAGGAGACCTTTGCCCCAGTTGCAAAGATGTTGTCAATTAGAATCATAATTTCTCTTGCTTGTTTTTTCAATTGGCAAATTCTTCAACTAGATGTTTCTAATGCAATTCTAAATGGCTATCTAGAAGAAGAGATCTATATGGATCAACCTATTGGGTTCATCCATGATGAGGAAAAAGTTTGCTTTCTCTTCAAAAGTTTATATGGATTAAAGCAAGCCCAAAGGTCATGGTATTCTCGACTTAACACCTTTCTTGAGTCACTAGGATTTAATCTTAGTAACTATGATCCTTCCTTATATGTCAAGTTTTATGATAAAGATATTGTCATCCTTCTTATTTATGTTGATGATATCATTCTGACAGGAAGTTGTATCAAGTTAGTTGAGGAAACCAAGATTGCACTTGGAAAAGAGTTCAAGATGCAAGATCTTGGAAAAATACACTATATTCTAGGATTAGATATTGAGTTTCTTAAAGATAAAGCTTTCATATGTCAATCTAAGTATGCTCTTTCAATGTTAAAAAAGTTCAATATGTTGAGTTGTAAGAGTATAGAAACACCTATGGAGCAAAATGTTAAGGACTCTAACAAAGGTGATGAAAGATCCTTTGAGGACATCACACTTTTTAGAAGTCTTATAGGCTCCTTAATTTGGCTCACAATAATTAGACTTGACATAAGCTTTAGTGTTCATAAGTTGAGCTAGGCTATGCAAAATCCTTCAATTTATCATTGGAAAAAGGCCAAGAGAGTGCTTAAATATATGTCTTCAACTTCTGATTTTGGTTTATTATATAAAAGTGAAGATCTTTCTATTATTGGTTATTCTGATTCGGATTTTGCAAGTGATAAAGCAGATCGGAAATCTACAAGTGCTTATGTCATATATCTTGGAGGAAACTTGATATCTTGGCTTTCCAAAAAGCAAGATACTGTATCACTCTCATCATGTGAAGCTGAGTACAAGGCGCTCACTACAACAAAAAAGGAAGTACTTTGGATCAAGAGGTTACTAGTGGAGCTAAAGATAATCATGGAAGAAAATATACCTATGATCATGTGTGACAACATTTCAGCTCAAGCCCTTGCCAACAACCCAATATTCCATGCAAGGAGCAGGCATATCGAAGTTGCACATCACTTCGTGAGAGAGAAGCTCATTGGAGGTGAAATCAAATTGGAGCACATCGACACATCATCTTGCATTGCAGATATGCTCACCAAACCTTTGAGCAAAAGTTCCTTCAACAAGCATAGAGCCAACCTTGGAGTTATACCAAGATCCATGTTCAAATCAATATAGATCATTTTTAGGAGGAGTGTTAAAATTGAAAAACAATCCATATTGATTTCTTGGCTTGCTACAAATGTTGTACCATGCAAGTATGTAGCTCATTAATGCAGTATGCCAAGCTTGGCCTACATAGAACTCGAGCTACATGGTTATGTATTATCTAGTTTGATAAATGCAACTTGCACATAGTTTGTAGACATAGAATTAGCATGATTATGATTATCCATAGTGACATGAAAGGCATGCACAAAGTTTAGTGGACACATGCATGATGATTTGGACATTTCTAGTTAGAACTAGTACACTTGTAAAAAGTTGGTAGAATTTCATGCTTGACAATTGACAAATGTCACATAGACTCTAGATGTCATTTTGGAAGGGATAGATATGGTTCTACCTTGAGCTACCTCAATCTCCATTAATATGTGTAGCTCTCCACACAATCAATGATGAAGAGCCAAAGCTTCGTAGCTATCTCATGTCATTTTGGATCTAAACAAATATTGCTTGTTATCTCTCTAGCTCTCTCTCTCTCTACCTCATGTTGAGGCTAATGCTCATACATTGAAATCTTGTATTTTTATTCATTCTTTGATTCATTGCTATTATATTCTGTTGATTAGCATGCTAGATTGTGGATTAGCCATTTCTTCAGAACTAGATTTTGTTGATCAATCTAGAATCAGGTTATAGTGGCAATCACAAAGCTTAATTAAGATCAGTCACTCTTGTGGACATTCCTCACACATGTGAATTCTGGAAATTTTGTCAGGATCCACTAGCTCCCATGTGTGGTTGGTGATCAAGGCATCATATTCAATCTTCATGGCCTCATACCACTCCTTGGTATTGAGGGCTTCTTGGACATCTTTGGGCTCCTCGTGAGAAACAAAATAAGCATAAGTGGAATCAAGATCCACTTGTTTTTCTTTGTCATCATAAGTGAGCCTCTTAGGCTCGGATCTCTCCCTCATGGATCTTCTAGGAGTGAAAATCCAAGGACTTCCATCTTCAAATCTCAACTCCTCCATATGTTGATTGTCTTCAATAACAAAAGGTGATAGATTTTGAGGTTGCTTGATCTCGGCCCCTCCAAGATTGGACTTTTCTTCTTCATGAAAAACTACATCTCTACTATCAATTACTTTAGAAGTAGAGAGCATGTAGATTCGATAGGCTTTCTTGTTAGATGAATATCCAACCAATACTCCTTTGCTTGCACAAGGATCATCCTTCTTTCTCGTTTCCAAGGGAATATGGACAAAGCATATGCATCCAAATACTCTAAGGTGATCAATCTTAGGTTTCTTCAAATAAAGTGCTTCATATGGTGACTTTCCTCCAAGTGCAACATGAGGGAGTCGATTGCAAAGATAGTTTGAACAATTGATGGCCTCACCCCAAAAGTCTTTTGGCAAGGATGCCTCAATTCTAATGGTTTTGGCACATTCACACAATGTTCTATTCTTTCTTTCAGCCACCCCATTTTGAGATGGTGTATATGCACAAGAAAACTCCCTTTTAATGCCTTCAAGCTCACAATAATTATTGAGTTTATTGGAAGTGTACTCATTACCTCCATCACTTCTAAGAATCTTGATTTTGAATGAAAATTGATTTTCAACTAGAGCTTTGAACTTTAGAAAATAGTCAAACACCATAGACTTTGAAGCTAGAAGATATACCCAAGTAAATCTTGTGAAATCATCAATGAAAGTTACAAAGCGAATAGCACCACCCTTGCTTTTCGAAGATGAGAAGTGCACATCCGAGTGTATGAGCTCTAATGGATGTGTAGTCTTGATAGATGACTTTGAAAAAGGCTTCTTATGAGACTTAGATATGGCACAAGCCTCACAGGCTTGAAACTCTTGGAGATAAGATTAGGCAAGCCAATTGCTTTGGCTTCTTGACCATGGACACCATATAATTATAGTTAGGATGCCCCAACCTTCTTTGCCGTAGTTCCTCCAAAGACATATGAGAAGCAAAAGCACCATACAAGAGTTAGCATACTCTTTGGGATCAAGCTTGTAGATTCCACCATATCTAGACCCAAATGCAAGGATCTCATCATGCTTCTTGATTGTACATGTATCAACATTCACATCTAGTCCACTATCAAATAATTGCCCAACACTAATAAGATTTTTTGTTAACTTAGGAACAAAAAGTACTTTAGACAGAGAAAGAACTTTTTTGATGAAAGCTTTAAGGGAATGGTCCCTATGCCTGCAATAGCACACTCATGATCATTTGCTGTGTAGATGGACTTCTTGGCTCCTCCATAAGGTGTCATGGATGAAAAAGAATGCTTGGAGCTACACATATGTGAGGAAGCTCCAATGTCGATGTACCATGAACCATCCTTCTTGAAAGATGATGAAGAAAAACTCGAGACCATAAGAGATCCCTCTCTATCACTTGCATGAGCATCTTCCTTCTCTTCATTGGAAATGTTAGCTTGCTTGAATTGACTCTTCTTCTTGAAGCAATTGGTGGCATAATGCCGCTTCTTGCCACAAAAGAAACACTTGATGTTTTTCTTCTTCTTCTTGGATGTGAAATCTTGAGAGGACTCATCCTCTTCTCCTTTCTCCTTGGAAATAAGATTGTTCTTGCTTGAAGAGGGTTGATGTTGATTCTTACTTCTTGTCTTGTGCTTGTCTTTGGTAAAGAGAGCTTTACCATCAATGTTGAGAGACAATCTTTCCATTTTCAAGAGTTTATACTCTTGTCTTGATTCTTCAGAAATGAGCACACTTTGGAGTGCTTCCAAACTTGGTAGCTCCTCCTTAATGGCATAACTCTGAACAAGGTTGTCATATTCCTCCTTTAACCCATTAAGTATGACTTGAACAATTCATTTTGGTTGATGGAGTCTCCTATGCATGACAATTCTCTATGGAGGTCTTTATCTCTCATTACATAAGCTGAAACACATTCATCACTTCTCTGTACACTTTGAAAAATTTGGTTTCTTAGTGTTAGTTTGTGCATGCCTTGCATGTCACTATGGATCACTTATGATTAATGCATGTGAAATGCCACGAGTTTCTACAAGCATAATTTTGCTATTTCTAAGTCTACAATCTATACAAGTTGTAATTATTAAACTAGATATGACAAATTCATATAGCTCGAGTTCTATCTAGGCCAAACTTGGCATTTGCATTTATGGAACAACATACTTGCATGGTACAATGTTTGTAGCAAGCCTAAAGTCAAGATGGATTATTTTTCAATTTCAACAGATGAACATGTACTCCTTTATCTAGATGCCCAACGTTATCCGCCAAAATCAATTCCTCAGGAGATCAAGACACCAGGACCGTTGGCTCACGTCCAACTAACATCCAAAGTACCCAACACACAAGCATATAGGCCGAAGCCCAAAGTATACACATGGGACATGTATCCAGACGATGTAATACAATTGATGACGACATGATAAGTGAGTGAGGCAACAACACCGCCCACTCAAAAACCTCAAAAACCTCGGTTACAAAAAAAATAAAAATTTGAGATGACAGATCTCAGCCTGATGCATTACTGCCTTGGTGGCAAAAAGGACATGAAATGGGTTTAACATAGGTGAAGTATGTCAAAGAGTTGTTGCACAGGTTTAGGTTGCAGGATTGCAAACCAGTAAACACTCCTATTGAACCAGGTAAAAAACTTTCTAAGCTTGATGAGTCACAGTCATTTGATGCTACGCTATATAGACAGTTAGTAGGGAGCTTGATTTACCTTACCATGACTAGACTAGATATATGCTATGTTGTTGGTATTGTAAGTCAGTTTATGGCAGCACCTACGGAAACACGTTGGAAGGCAGCTAAACGCATTTTGTGTTATGTGAAAGGCACTTCATAGTATGGTTTGGTTTACAGGAAGCATGATGGTTTACCTGAGTTGTGTGGCTATAAGGATGCGGACTGGGGAGGTGACTATGATGATCGTAGATCCACCACATGATATATATTCCAGTTTTGTGGTAGTTGCTTTTTCTGGTCTAGTAAGAAGCAAAGTACAATTGTTCTTTCCACCACAGAAGCAGAGTATAAGGCAATGTGTAGTGCTGCACAAGAAGCTATATGGTTAAGACAAATCTTGGTAGAAATTGGCATGAAGCAGAAAAATCCCACGACTTTACAGTGAAATGGACACATGCATGATGATTTGTACAATTCTAGTTAGAACTAGGACACTTTGAAAAAGTAGGTAGAGATACATACATGAAATGTGACAAATGTCACATAAGTTTTCACTTTAGATATGATTGAAAGATGGATGGATATGGTTCTACCTCGAGCTACATCAAACTCCATAAATATGTGTAGCCATTCTCATAATTTTTTATGAAGAACCAAAGCTTTGTAGCTATCTCATGCCATTTTTGATCCACACCATTCTTGTTTGATATCTCTCTATCTTTCTCTCTCTAACTCGTGTTGAGGCTAATGCTAATACACTAATTTCTTGTACTTTTACTCATTTATGATTCATTGCTATCATTCTCTGATGCTTAGCATGCTAGATTGTGGTTAAGCCATAACTTCTGTATTAGATCTTGCTATTCAATCTAGAATCAGTTTATTGTGCTAATCATAAAGTTTAATTAGATCTATCATACTTGTGGATCATCCCCACATGTGTGAATTCTAGAAACTTTGTCACATACATCATCTCAACATCATCCATGGATAGAATACCTTCTTCCGAAACATGGGCAATAGAGACGCTAGGTTCTCCTGGTGGGCACCAAGCAATAAGAATCGGGTCAATCATCATAAGTGGGATGATGGGTGTATCAATGCCTGTAAAAGACGATAGAATATCCACATTTTCTATAGTGGTTTCGATACGACATCGGTTGGAATCAGCACAGTCCACGCGGTGGCTAGTGCTTGACCCCAATTTATTATGTCTATGGATCTTGTATAGTGGCCTTTTGGTTGGATCGAGACACTATCTGATTCATCATAAGTTGTTGATGGCCAATCATCATATACTTTAGCGGGCTTGACATGGCCAGTCGAGTCAAGAGTGACTCGGTTGTCGTAATTGCCAAAGGTGATTTTGCTCTGCTTCCAATCTTGGACAACACCTGCCATCTAGAGCCAGGGTGTACCAAGAAGGAGTTTATAGGTATTTGCATCTTCTGGTAAGTCTAAGATGACACAATCGATTACAAATTTGACACCTGCTATTCGAACATGAATATTTGATAAATGACCAGCAGCTGTAACTCGTTGATTAGCCATGCGAAGTTTGTATCATGGTTGATCGACGATATGGAAGCCCCATGACTTTGCTAATGATAAAGCCATTATATTTACGTCTGATCCGCTATCAAGGATGGCAGATACTGCGGGATAGTCTTTATAGGACAGAGATAAGGTAATGCTAGTCCCCTTAGCAACACCTATATTCAGCAGATTCATAGGAATCTAGAGAATTTCAAGAATCTCTTCTATTTTTTGCTGGTCGTCAGGAATAGTAGGCAGCTGAAAACTACGATCGATATAGCGTTGAAGCCCGGTGAAAGATTTTATTGCACTATGGAATGGCATGGTGAGTTGACTTGCAAGAGGTCAAAAAATACTTCAAGTCCCTGTAGGGATTGCTCCTTTTCTGGGATTTGAGCTGATAATAGACTTTCTATATGTTCTTCTGCTCGCAAAAACTCATCTCAAAATTCATTGTATTGTCTTTGTTCCACTTTTGGGTCTGGGTAGCCTCTGGATAATGTGGAAATTGTCAAGTGGCTTTTATGTTGGTCATTTGTAAATCCCAATTTGTTATTTGACAAATGTATGGCTGTGATCAACAGGAATTGGCTATAAATATGTGCACCACTTTCCATATTTCGATTCCGTGATCTTTTATCCTAAACTCTCTAGCCTTCTTGTTTTTTTTTCATTCTCGCAATATCGAATCGACACGCGCCATCCCTTGTTGTGCATGCTCGTATTCATTCGGATGCGCTGAATCGATATCAACCACTTCCGACGAGTGCTTTTTGGAAAATTTCATTCTCGGCCTTACCATATCGGATCAGCGTGCGCACTTTGCTTTATTCCTCTACCGATATTTATCTATCGCGTTGAACTGATATCGGATTCAATATGGCTAGTTCCTCCATGGCCGCAGATGACAAACTTATGGATTTTTTAATGCTAGTGACATTCCATCTAACAAATTAGAGTATTTTGCTAGTATTTTTTTTTGCTCCCTTCGATATCGATAAGCTAGTTTATGAGAATCATTATAATTTCATTTTTTATCTCGAGTATTAGTACTCTTCAGGAGAAATATATACTGTGATATCCACAAAAGAATATGTCACCTTCTAATCAAAGGAATGGCTTTTGTCTTCTACATATCTGCTGAAATTCCAGATGATGAGTCTGTTGAATCCTCAACTATTCCATTGATCGAAGCATTTGCACCTGCTCCAGTTGATGTAAATGATGCTAATACTAATATAGGGATTGAAGCGGAAGCTTCTATGGCTTTAGATTATAAAAAAACTCTCCCTCATTCTATAATCCTCTCTAATTCTCTTCCATCTGCATCTCTTGTTAATCAATTAACTCTACTTGATTATATTTTATAGATAATGAATGTTATATTTCATTTAATGATATAGAAGACGTATTGAATTTGAGAGAGGATGAAATCTTCTCAATTTTTGCTCAGAATTTATCAGAATTTTTTGACATTGTTGATTACTCATATGATGACCTTGAGAGTGAGATAGATTATGATAAAGATGGCAATTGAAAATCTGGCAATGAGACCTTGGAGGCCATGATTGAAAAATCTAAAACCTATGAAAAAACTTTGCCTACAGAGGAAAATTTTTTGAAATTTCAAGAAAAGATATCCCCTAGGCTAGATATATCCCCTCCAAAAATGTAGAGGCCATTGGAGGACATGACATCAGCAGAGCGAACGTCGTTGATTACGATATTATGATTAGTGATATTGTTCAGTTTTCTTATTTTTTATTGGTATTGATATTGTTCAGTTTTCTTATTGAGTTTGCAGTGTTATGTACCATTCTAAATTTATTTTTTTTCTCGTTTACATGATGCTATTGAAATAGATGTCTTTGGTATGAGACATGGAGACGTCCGAGGTGTATCAGCCGGGAGAAAAGATGTTTCTCTATCTCATTATTTGAAAAACTTTTAAAATAATGAGATTTGTATATATCATTCATCTTATAATCCATATGCAACCACTGTCATTATGGCCATCAAATCATTATCAGTTTGTTTAGGAGGCCATAAGTACGCAAGAGAGATTTGGCTATTAAGATATTGGGTTATACTCCCAATGAGACTACGAAAAGATCATATGCAATGGCCCTTTATTCTAGTTACATTGATATGAACAAGAGGAAAAATTTAGAATTTTTGGATTCTTATGAAAGGAGATTATTCCTTTATGACAATACCATCCGTCTGAATCTTGAAGAGGATGATGATGATAATTAAATAATTTTTTGTAATAGATTTTTGATATATTACAAGGATCTCTCTTTTGTAATGAGTTTGAATGCCTTTCGAAATATCGTAAAACTTGGCAAGTTTTTAGCTTGATATCTAAATTGTGCTCTTCTGTAAAACCACTGAAAAAGTTGAACTAAATATTTATTTCTTGAATTGTGTCATCCATGATTTGTTGCTCTATGAAATGCTCCCCTTGCTTGCCAATGAGATTTTTCCATGCCTTGTGATGACCAAATACTTAAGCTCCCATATTCCTTTGCAAAATAAGTTGCATAATGAAGAAGGATGTGCTGCAAACAATAGTTTTAATTAGTTACATCAGTAGAAAAAAATATAAGCCTGAATGAGAAAAGTACCAGATAATGATATAGATTAGCACCATGTAATGAGTAACGTTGTCTTTTCTCCAACAATCATGTACAGATTTTACAAATGTGATGCAATGATTTTGCAAAGTCCTCATATCGTCTGATGATAGGTTTTCTTTGCATAACACCTATGAGTTTGTCTAAGTTGGTATGAGTCCACACTTGTCCCTTTTCCACTCGATTACTTCCTTCCAATGTTCGTGTGGCTTGAACAATTTCTCTCCAAATTTCGTATCTGACACTTGATTCTTTGCATGTGTGATTGCATAAGAATCTTCTTGCTTTAGCACCTCTAATTGATAGCTTATTAGGAACGTTTCCTTTTTTCTCGGAGAGTCTGTCACTTTTTTCAATCGTGACATTCCCTTTATGTAGTCCTGCATTTGACAGAACTATTTCCAACCTCCTAATTGCTGCTTTAGCCACTGACTCTGGTTCATGATTCCATGCTAGTAGAATATACAGGTAAATTAGTTTTTCAATAATATGAACCTCAACATGCAATGTGCATATATGAACATATTTTAATGGAATTGGCAGAACACTTTTCATATTTGGATCTTCAGCTTCTCGTGTTGGGCCAATGTTTGTTGATCGCCCCAAATTCATATTGTAGCAATCCTTCATGCAATAAAGACATGGATGCTTTGATGTTGCCCCATGAGAGACATTATACATACATTTTAATGTTTTCAAATCCCCTCCAATGTGCCATTGAATTTGAAAACTTCCATGGTTTTCGACTGTAAATTTCTCACCCTCCAAATGTCTCTTTATAATCTCGCCATAATTTGTTCTTGAAAATATCCATGATAGTATTTTATGGTCCTCTTTCAAGACCTGTAGAGAAACAAGTAATGCATGACATGTCAAATTGTTAATATAGATATTCTAAATGAAAATTGAAATGTATACCTAGAATGCCGCCAATCACCATATGTGATTTTCTGATTGAACACTAAACGTTCAATCATCTGTATCTGAAATTTTGTTCATCAAAGTGACACTCACACATTCCAATTTCTGACCCTTGATGATTTCAGATTCATCCAATTTTATTACAATAATGAGCTTTCCATTTACTACTTGTTCGTCTAGTTTATAGAATCGAACAATGTATTTTAGAACATTTTCAATATCAAGGAAAATATTATTGAAATTGTTGTAATTGAGCTCACCATATTCTGATTTGTATAATTCAGTTGTATGAAGTGGTTGGCCAACTACTTTGAACATTCTGTCATTATAAAAATTTCTAGCTAATCTTACCTAATATGGACGCGGAAGATTAATTTTCTTCACCATCACTTGGGAAAAAGCTTCTTTAACTATTCTAAAAAAAGTAGAATAAGCATTTCTGCTAATTCCGGATACATCACATGTACCTTGTATCACATTCGCATCCAAATATGATTGAACCTTATCAAAACAGTCTCTACAACTTCATTTTTCATTTTTTCAAACCAAGTATTTTTTATCATTTCCTTTGCTGACTTTCTTGGTAAAACATGACTTAAAGATGATCCAATGCATGATCGATCTCAATTCATTTTGGCTCATAAACTTAGACTAAAAAGAACCAACATAAAACAAATTGTACCTTGCTCATGTATTTGAGATTTAAATAGTTCTTTGCCACCAAACATGATCTGCAACAAACATATGAAACTCAAATCATGTTTAATAAATAAATAATCCATGTTATCAAGTGCAAATCAAACTTAAATGACATATACAAATCAAATAAACTATTTAGATGACAACATACTTGAATGCTTTTTTTTTCTGATTGTCGTTATGTGTAGATAGGTCATCAATATTCTTCATCGGTACTCTCTTTCTTTTTCTCTTCATCATTGCCTTATTGATAACTTTTAGATCAACAACAGATTTTAAACTCTCGGGTTGCAACTTTTCCATGGATTCTAACATTTCTTGGTTTGATCCTCGAAGAGTAGTGATAGTAGCATTCAATTTGACATAGCATTCTTGAGTGCATTGTTTTCAGCACTAGTGTGTTGCACATAATGAAGCAATTGTTGATTAGCAAACTGTAATTGTTGATTCAGACAAGATATGCTATGCATTCCAATATCACGCAACCTTTGACAATATCCAAATAATCCGTTATTTCCTTCACATACATATCTGAGAAGATGAGTTACGGACTTAAAATCTGGACACAAATTGGTAGCTGAATCATTAGGATAAATTGATCCATCCACCCACAAATCTATATTCATATGATTATTCATTCTCAATTCTCTAACTATTGCTGCAGCATTCTCTACAACTTTCGCATTTTTCTTAATAATTGGAGTGCATTCCATCGGAAGAGCAACATGCAAATGGAACATTGCCATTGTTAAAGCTACAATCATGTAAGTGAATCTACCTACAGTAAATCAATATGAATATATCTAGCATTCCTTACTTTTGTAATGTTTATGTCGCATTGAAAAATCATCCCGCCTCATATTTCACTATAAGTATACAGTGATTTCAAAAGTTTTGCCTCTCCCGCTTCAGTTTTTGCATTGAGCACACCAAGATTTTCAGTCTTAAAGCTCTAGTCCCGAATTTTGGAACGAGCATAAAGAGAACTTATTACATCTCATGCTAAACTAACTATTGTCTGAAGTTAACCATACTAGTTAAACATCGAGCAAGGTCAAAAACTTAGAAAACGACGACCAGAAATTATCGGTTTGCATTCTCTCTCTACGTAACCTCTCTCTAAAGTGAAATTTCTTAAAGGGCCCATTTTTTGCCCATATTTCCCCTAATGGCAATCAAAATGAGACAAATTTGTACCTACTCCAAAATACATTAACTAGTCCATTACTAGATTCAACGAATCATCATTAGCCCTGACCCTAGAATCTCTACCTACACCAAAATACATTAAATAGACAATCACTAGCCTCCTAGAATAATTATTAAAAAAATTATAAACAAATGATTAATGGATATCATTGAAAAACGTGTACAAGGAGAATAATTACAATTTCTCGTCCTATTTAAGCACCGTAAAGACGAAATTTTTTCTTTTGAGATAATGTTCATTCAGAACATTTTCATAAGTCTTTCATTATGCGTTCCAGTATGATTTTTCTATGTATGGGATATCGGATCAGCGCGCCTGGCAGACGATGTATTTGCTGCATTTGGACTGCGCGAGTCGAATCGCTATTCCAGGACCAAAATATTATCGAAATTTTTGAAACTATTGGACCATATATGCATGATCAAAGCTTGATTCGAAAGACTCTTCATATTGGCCAAAGTTATGCAGAATCTATCGAATCAAGCTCTGATCATTCATATTCATACTCTAGTTTTCAAATGCTTTATATGCGCGTTGATTAGCTATCGAGTGAAAATCTGGCCTTTGGAATTTTCCAAAATTATAATTATTGTATATAAAAAGGGTCTTATATTTAAAGCTTAACATTGTCAATTTCAGCATTAAATGGTAAAAGTGTGATAGCATACTTTTGTAGCATTAATTGTATATGTGACCATACTTTATTTGAAATTAATTTTGGTTAATTCGATATGGACTAATCATTTTGATGACTGATGGATATTTAGATTGATTTTATTGACAAGCCTCTGAGTAATCATCATCGTAATCTGAGCCTCGGACATCTAAACCACCACGTTTGCAATCATTTCTGATTTTCTCTATATATACTGATCGACGACGAAGTTGTTTTCGAGCACGCTGAAACTTTTTTGCTTATAGTTATCTGCATCCATGCGATATCAATTTAGCGTGTTCGAAAACAACTTCCTTCAATCCGTTACTATTCAATCGCGCCCATCCGTTACCAACTAACGGATTTGTTGAGCTTAGGTATCGCTTCGACGCGTCCGACCTAAGGTCTGATCCTGAAATCAACATTACGCTGATCCGCCACTACACAGTAATGGCGTGGACCAAGCAGACAACACGAGGGCATTCAGGTGGAATACCAATTTCAGGTGCGAATCAGGAAAATCCACAACCACCACCTCCTCCACCACCACCTCCTCCTAAGACAAGGGGCAAAAGAAGAGACCCACCCTGGCTCAAGGATATTCAGAAGCTTCAGAAGACAAATAATCTTCTGATTCTGAAATTTCACATACAGAGGTCCATCAAACAGGTGACAAGAAGTCTATCTGCAGATGTGAGATGGATGGTAATGGCAATTGAGGCGCTGCACATAGCATATGAGAATTTTCAGGTGAAATTTTTTTTTGATACTATTGTTGCAGCTGTCCATGCCAAGAGGGTGACCATCATGCCCAAGGATTTCAACATTGTGTTCAGGCTTCGGGACACATATGACAAGTTTGCTTAATACTTTAGCCTGCTCCCTCCTCTCTTCCAAAACAAGATTCAGAGAGGAGAAAGCGAAAGCAATCTCAGCCAACCCGGCTTGTTATTTGTATACAGGACGGGAGTGTTTCAAAGAAGATGAGGTCTCATGACCCTCCATCTAAAGCGAGGGATTTTTCCAAGCCATCTCTTCTGAATACTATTCTTTTTTCTAGGCATTCTCCTCCTAAGTCTCCTTCTTCTCCTCCCACTCCATCTTTAACTTCTCCTGCTAAATCTTCCTCTCCTAATAAATCTCCACCTCTTCCTAAACCTGTAAATATGAGTTCCTCTTCTCCTGTTCTTGGAAGTGATTTAGATGATTTTGTTAGTGTAAAGGTAGAATTAATTTTGAATGACAATTCTTTATGTGGTTTATCAATATTACTTCCGTCACCCCCTACACTTGCCTTTGTAAATACTCCTCAATATGTACAGTATGACCAATTGTTAAACACGTATCTTAAAGGTTTAGGTCCTCAATACATATTTAGGATGCCAAAAACCAATGCAAGTCTCCCACTTTCTAGTTTAGATACTGGTGAATTAGAAAGTAGGGATAAAATGCTAGGGGACAATGTAGGAGGTGGGGCAATTCAGTATTGGATGGAGTTCTTCTAGACCCCATTGTTTATAGATGTTGCGTTGTTTCCCCTTCAATTCATGGCTGTATTTGATTTTCCTGATTTCAAAAGCCTGCACGATGATATGCTCCAATACGTCAGACTGGGGGCTCCAATTCTTGTGCTGCCATACATAACAAAGTAAGTGTCTATTTTTCATATTTTATTTTATTGAATTTTGATTTCACATTGATACTCATAAATTTATTGTTTTCTGATTTCAGTGATCATTGGAGCTTATATGTGTTGTCCTTGTACGTCAATGATGAGGGTGTGTGTAACTCAATTTGTTTAAAGATGAACTCTATTACACACACACACGAAATTGCCAGGACCCATATACAAAATATAGTGGAACTCTTTCCAGTACCAAATGCAAAAGCATATTCGAGACTGAAAATGGTTGATGCAAAGGTATAAATTTTTCGATATCGGTTCGACGCACCCTTGTAGTTATTGATTGGTTTATTTTCATAACGTGTGGGCTTATTCAATCAAATTTTTTTTGATATCAATTCGACGCGCGCTTAATTCCGTTGTAGATTTTATTCTTATTTCTTGCACGTTGATTCGATATTTCATAATGTTCAAATTTGGATTTTGCAGTCCTCCTAGCAAGTTGATTCTGTTAGCTGTGGTTGGTATATCGTATGCAATGCCAAACACTTTTTTAATTGGCTTCCATTATAAGATGGGCTTCCAAATTTGGAAGAGGTAATATTCGATTAATTATTTTTAATTGTGTTTTTGTTTTTTTCATATACAAATTTCTATTAACTGATCTTTGATTAATTACATTTACCTGTGTTTATGTTTTTTTTCAGTTTAAATGTCCGAAGGTCTCCCCAATGGAGATAATGCACTTCAGGCAGGAGACCATAAAGCTTGTGATCGAAAATTCATATCCAGTTGCAGTGGCCGAGTGTTCTCCGCCCAAGCTACTTCCAACTGGAGAAATGGATTTAGAGATGATAGATAGTTGATACTGATTAAATATTCATCTCACTTGATGTGGATGAGACACATGTACAGAAAATTTTAATAGAAATATACTTAAAGTTTTTCTATGGTTGTTCTTACTTGTTTTTTTTTTTCTCTTATCAATTCGGGTTATAATTCATTCATCTTCAAATTTCTACTGTTTTTCGACATGTTTGTTTTTCATAGCCTTGGTCTGCCTTGCCTTTACCATGGTCTTTTTTGGATAAGTTCAGAATGATGATTTGATCGAACCTTTGCCACAACCAATCCAAACATGCGACATTAGTTCACTTAGATTTGTTGCAGCAAAGCTTTGATCAGATCATCATCTGAACATATCCAAATATGCCAAAGACAAGGACAATACAGACCAAGACAATAAAGACCAAAAATACAACCGATATATATGAGACTTCAACAAGGGCAAGTGTCAATTGTAGTGATCACTGGAGTTCAAGTGACTAAAGATCTCCCCAATGGAGATAGTGCATTTCCTGCAGGAGACAATGAATCTTGTTATCAAAAACTCATATCATAGATAATTGATACTGATTAAATATTCGTCTCACTTGATGTGGATGAGACACATGTACAAAAGATTTTAATAAAAATATATTTACAATTTTTCTATGGTTGTTCTTAATTGTTTTTTTTTCCTATTATTAATTCAGATTAGGATTTATTCATCATCAATTTCTACGATTTTTTGACATGTTTGTTTTTCATAGCCTTGGTCTGTCTTGCCTTTACCATGATTTTTTTTGGATAAGTTCAGAAAGATGATCTGATGGAACCTTTGCCACAACCAATCCAAACATGCGACAAACTTAGATTTGTAACAACAAAGCTTTCATCAGTTCATCTTCTGAACATATCCAAATAGTTAGAATTAAAGTTAGAATCATTGTGTTACTGTACTGTGGGCCCTATCAGTGGATAAGGATCAGTTGGCCTCGCCACGAGGCAAGTCGACGGGACACGCGTCCCACCAACGGCAACCTGGGTCATGCATGGATTGCCTGAGTGAACAACTTTATGTACAGTGTAATTTCATTTTGAGAAATATAGTTGCTATGTGAGCTTGTTGTGGAGAGTGTTTTCTGTCTGTATTACTGTGTAGCATGATCTGTGTTCCGTGTGCAAAGCAAATTCTAATTTGGTATCAGAGCCGTACAGGGAGTGTACACAATACAGTGTCGCCGTTGAAGAGAGCTTCGGGAGAACTGTCTTCTGAGAGTTCGGGGTTTACGGCATGTTGAAGACGGAAAGAGAAGCACTGCTTCCACTTGACTTCCTTCTTCATCATATGTGAGCCTCCTTGGCTCAGATCTTGCTCTTGTAGATCTTCTTGGTGTGGTAGCTTGAATTTGCTCCTCCTCAAGCCTCGGCCTCACCACTTTTTGAACAACATCAAGATTGATGATTGATCTTGCATGAGACTCCTTGATCTGTGCATCATCCAAGTTAAACTCATGATCTTCATGGAAGATCACATCTCTACTTACAACATTCTTGTCAATAGAGGGAGGATATACTTTGTATGCTTTTTTAGTAGATGCATATCCTATAAAAATTCCTATAACTTCACTAAGATCTTCCTTCTTCCTGGTTTCTAGAGGCACATGCACAAAGCATACACAGCCAAAAATCCTAAGATGATCTACCTTAGGCTTTTTCTTATACAACATCTCAAATGGTCCTATTGCAAGATTAGGAAGCCTATTACAAAGATAGTTTGCAAATGCAACTGCCTCTCCCCAAAACTCTTTAGGCAGAGAAGCTTCTAGCCTAATGGCTTTTGCACACTCACACACAGTTCTATTTTTTCTCTCAGCAACTCCATTTTGCTGAGGAGTATATGAACAAGAAAATTCTCTTTGAATTTCCTCTCTCTCACAAAAGTCTTTAAACTTATTGGAGGTGTATTCTCTTCCACTGTCACTTCTCAAAGCTTTCAACTTGGAAGAAAACTGCTTTTCTACATAAGCTTTGAAAGTAAGAAAAACATCATAGGCCATGGCTTTAGAAGACGACATATAGATCCAAGAATATATTTTATAATCATCTACAAAGAAAACAAAACAGTTTGCTCCTCCTTTGCTCTTAGTTGATGAAATGAACATCAGAGTGCACGAGTTCAAATGGTTGTTTTGTTTTGATGCTTGATCTAGGGAAAGTCCTTTTGTGTGATTTTGCCAGAACACAAGCTTCACAAGGTAGAAGCTCGTTTGACAGTGTCTTTGGTAGTCCAACAACTTTTCCTTCCTTGACCATAGATTGCATGGCTTTGAAATTGGGATGTCCCAATCTCTTATGCCACAGATCCTCTTGAAGAACCTTGGTTTCATCTACAATATCTGAAATGTTAGCACTCTCCCTAAAATCGAGTTTGTACAATTTACCAGTTCTAATTCCTCTAGAAATAACTTCATTTTCTCATGAGATTATACACTTGTCAACTTGAAACTTGACATCGAATCCACTATCAAACAATTGTCCTACACTAATGAGATTCTTGGTTAGTCTAGGTACATAAAGTACATCATGTAAGCATTTGATGATGATGCATGCAGTGGAATATTACCTATTCCTTCAATTCTACACTCTACATCATTAGCAGTATAGATTGACCTTTTTGCACCTAGATATGGCATGAGACTAGTAAAAGAGTTTCTAGAACTAGAAATATGGGAACTAGCCCCATTATCTATCCACCAGACTTCTTCATTCTTAAAAGAAAAAGATGAGAAAGTAGACATCATTAATGAATCCTCTCTTTCACTTCAACACCCTCACACTCATCCTCATTAGTAAGTTTAGCTTGCTTAGATTGGTTCTTCTTCTTGAAACAATTTGATGCCACAGAAAAAACACTTGATCTTTGACAGCTTCTTCTTGCCATTGGATGTTGCAGCTTGTGAGGAGTGATCCTCACTTACAATTTCAATAACAATCCAAAGATGGCCCAAATCGAGGCAATTGGAATCAAGGTCGAGGTCAAGGATGTGGTTATTCCAGGCAAAATAAACCTGAAAATTGTAGGTATTGCAACAAAACTGGCCACTAGGAGCGTGAATGCTTCAAGAAACAGAAGGAGATGGAACAAAGAAAAGACAAAGGGCAAGTGGGAAATTATGCTGATCAACATCAATTTGATGATTATTATTATGAAAACAATTATACTGATCAACATCAATACGGTGATGATCAATATGAAGATGATACAAGTGAGAGCTCAAAATTGTTCATTACAGCATTAATGACAAGTGATGAAACCAAGGATACCTGGTACATTGATAGTGGTGCATCCAAGCACATGATTTCAAGGAAAGAGTGGTTTTCAGAACTCAAGGAAACTCACAATGGTGATGAAGTTGGACAAGCCGATGGCAAATTGCTACCTTTAAAGGAGTTGAAGTGGTACCAGTGAAGTTAGCCAGCGGGAATATAAAGTGGATAAGCAATGTGCAATATGTACCTAGCTTAGCTAACAATCTACTATTTGTTGGGACGATGGCTGATCAACAACTCAAGGTTGAGTTTGACAGCGACAAATGTCTTTCAAAGACATCAAGAATCACTACAAAGTGATTGCTACAGGAGCTAGAGTCAATGGGAATCGACTCTACAAATTGAATGTGAGATCTTTTGCTCAAGCTATGGTAAGCACGGTCGATAGTCGAAGTGATCTTTGGCATCAACGATTTGGCTGTTAGGAAGCGTTCCACAAGTTATATGAAACATGATTGATGACAATTCATGTGTTAGCAGTAGAGAAAGCCCGCCGCAAGGCATGGCACGATCGTCGATTGCACAAAAAGGATCTGAAAGTAGGTTACCTCGCATTGATGTACAAAACCAAGCTGATCAAGAGAAAATTGAAGATTACCGGTGAAGGCCCGTAAAAAAGTGAAGGAAATCCCGAACTATTGCGCAGTAATTCTTGAGCACTTGGACAAAAAACGATTTGATACTCCAGTGAATGGCAGCCGATTACGCAAGTTTTGGCAGCCTGCTCTTCCAATTCAGCCAGCATGATCAAATGATTTTTTTACTTTTATTTGTTTTTCAATTTCTAATTGTTAAGTTTTGTTTGGAAAAGACAAAAAAAAAATGAGAAAAGACTGATGAGCAAAAAGTCAAAAAAGTCATCAGAATGAAAAAAGAAGAAGGAAAGTATTTTTGATGGAAAATGACTTATAAAATTATTGTTTCAGTCATCTGTTGTCTATGCAGTATTGGAAATCTTTGTTGAGCCTTTAGATTGTACATCCACTTCAGATATATCTATATTGAGTTGGGCGAAGATTCTTTTCCAGAAAAATTCCCTGTTTTGAGTTAAGCGAATGATCAGTAACATGCCATTTTGGAGACCTTCACTGAGCACCTTACTCTCTTTAAGAACCTTTGTTGACATGCTAGATGGTCTTAAAATGTCAAAATTAGATTGGCCATAGGTTCAAATCTTGAAAAATTACATTTATGACAGTACTTGGGCGAAGGACTCTCTTGGGCGAAGGATCATCCTTCGCCAACCCTGGAAAACGTTCGTTGGATAGGTTCAAAGCCTCAGAAACCTTCGCTGAAATTATTTTAGCCTACTTTCACAGTATTGTACAAGCCTGCAAATTTTTGTTTAGAACTGATCAGCCAAACTAGTATTCAGTGTAATGGACCCTCCAAATTCACGTATAAGTTGGTTGAATTCGATTCATTCTTCACTTGTGCTAGCAAAGCTCTTGCCAATTTTTCCAGCAACCAAAGCCTTCAAAACTTTCTGAATTGTTTTCTGATATACACTCGCACGTATTACTTTTCATTTTTTATCATCATGTCTTTCACAGATACATCTTTTTGAGAATCTTTGAACTTGGCCTCCTCAAGAATGTATTTTTTATCCTCATGGAACATTAGATCCCTACTCTCAATTGTAGTTGAGGTAGAAGAAACATAGATTCTGTAAGCCTTCTTGTTGGATGCATATCCAAACATGATCCCTTTGATAGAATTAGGATCATCTCTTGTCCTTGTTTCCAAGGGTACATGAACAATTCAAGCACATCCAAAAACTCTAAGGTGATCTACCTTAGGTTTCTTCTTAAACAAGACTTCAAAAGGTGATTTTCCAGCAAGTGCATTGTGAGGTAATCTATTGCACAAATAGTTTGCACAATTAATTGCTTCACCCCAATATTCAATAGGCAAAGAAACTTCAACTCGGATTGATTTAGCACATTCACATTAAGATCTGTTTTTCCTCTCAGCAACTCCATTTTGAGATGGAGAATAAGCACAAGAAAACTCTCTCTTTATTCCTTCACCTTCACAATATTCATGAAACTTGTTGGAGATGTATTCACCTCCTCCATCACATCTTAAAGCTTTAACTTTGAAAAGAAAACTGTTTCTCAACATAAGCCTTGAAGATTAGGAAGTGATCAAATACCATAGCTTTTGAAGAAAGTAGATACAACCAAGTATATCTAGTAAAGTCATCAATAAAGGTGACAAAACATGTTGCACCACCAACACTTTTAGAAGAAGAAAAATGAACATCCGAGTGTATAAGCTCCAAAGGATGGGTAGTCTTGATAAAAGACTTTTGATATGGTTTTCTATGTGATTTTGCAATAGCACAAGCCTCACAAGGCTTGAAATCTTTGGAAAGTGATTTTGGAAGACCAATAGCCTTCTCTTTCTTGACCGTAGAAGACATAGACTTAAAGTTAGGATGCCCCAACCTTCTATGTCATAACTCCTCCTTAGATAAAAAAAGCAACTTCACAAAAGTTTACATTCTCATAAGAATTCAACTT
Source organism: Diphasiastrum complanatum (assembly GCA_029204225.1). Classification (NCBI taxonomy): domain Eukaryota; kingdom Viridiplantae; phylum Streptophyta; class Lycopodiopsida; order Lycopodiales; family Lycopodiaceae; genus Diphasiastrum; species Diphasiastrum complanatum. Next base: position 45,573 of record MU832789.1, read on the forward strand.
GAAAATTCCACCATATCTAGATCCATCAGCTAGGACCTCATCATTTTTCTTGATAAAGCAAGTATTGGAGTTGAACTTTACATCACAACCACTATCAAGCAACTTTCCCACACTAATCAAGTTCTTTGTAAGTTTGGGAATGAAAAGAACATTAGAAAGTGCAAGAACTTTAGAAGAAGCAAGTTTCAATGGAATGTTGCCAATTCCTTCTATAGAGCACTCATGATCATTTGCAGTGTAAATAGATTTCTTAAGTCCTTTGTAAGGTACAATTGAGTCAAAAGACTCCTTTGAACAGCACATATGTGAAGAAGCTCCACTATCTATGTACCAAGCTCTATCTTTCTTGAAAGGTGATGAAGAAAACCTGGACACCATGAGTGATCCTTCTCCATCACTTGGAACAAAATCTTGTTCAATCTCTTTGGAAAGATTTGCTTGCTTGAGTTGGTTTTTCTTCTTAAAGCAATTAGAGGAATAGTGCCCCTTCTTGCCATACAAGAAACACTTCACTTTCTTCTTCTTGGTCTTTGAAGTAGAAGGATGAGATGAATCATCCTCTTCACCATCTTTGTCTCGATCCTTGGTTTTGTCTTTGTTGGATGCTTGAAAAAACTGGTGCTTACTCCTTCCTTTATGCTTGTCCTTGACAAAGAGGGCTTTGTCACTTCCACCATGCTCGAGTTTATTCATCCTAGAAAGTTTATAGCTTTGCCTAGCTTCTTCAGAGATAAGAGTTCCTTGGAGAGTTTATAGATTAGGCAACTCCTCCTTAATGACAAAGGACTGAACAAGATTATCATAGTCATCTTTAAAGCCCTTTAGAATGACTTGAACTAGCTCATCTTGGTTAATAGTAACACCAACATAGGAAAGCTCTCTATGAAGATCTTTAACTCTCAGAACATAGTTTGATGCACTCTCCTCGCTTCTTTGGAAACTTTAGAAAATTTGATTCCTAAGAGTGAGTGTTCTTGAAGTATTCTTTGCTTCATAGATGGATTTAAGTGCATCCCAAGCATCTTTAGTTGTGGTGCAAGATCCTATCTCTCTCAAATTTTCATTAGATACATTCATCTTAATGAAATGTAGAGCCATTCTAGCTCTCTTTGCCCCACATTTCATGTACCGGTCCAAGCTTCTTATTTTTTTGCTATTTGCTACATATCTTGTACGACTTTTCTTCAAATGCATAATGATTTGTTAAATTAAAAGGATAAGGACCACAAACCATCACATTGATCAGCATCGCACTCACCCTGATACAGTAGAGATATGGTTCGGCCTATTGCTAATAAGCAACCTTCAGTAAGAGAAGATTGCACTATGAAATTACATTAACATTGCATGCTGATTAGTTAAGTAAACTTATTTTGTACATGGATAACAACTCACATTCAGTGTTGACACCTATCTACCTCACTATGCTAACTTGCACAATTTTGTGTGGTGGGATGGTGGTAGGTACCAGCTAGATGTCTTGAAATATGTTTTGCTTTATGGTGCTTTACTAATATTGTATGATTTTCAGCTATGTTTTTCTTCGTCAGTTTATGAATAAAGAGTTTTAAAAGGTTTTGGTCTTGACTTGTCAAGAGGAGCTTTGATCTGTTAATTTCTCTCTATGCCTCCTTGAGGTGTAAATCTGACTATCCTTTGGTCGGGATAGTACCAAAACCTTTACCTTACTTGGGTTCATAAGCTAACATAGGTCTTTTTTGCTATGTTTAGTCCTCAGGATGGTATCAGGATGCTATAAACCTGGGTTATGAGACTGTATTGTGGACGTATGAACCCACCTGAATCCAACCCAATTATAGGATTTGAAAAAGTTATTGAGCAAATACAGAGATGTATTTGCGTCGAGTTATAAATAAATGAATTACATTACATGATGGTGCCATACATGTACGAGCCAAACTCTATTTCACCAATTCTACCTATCGTGAGAAGATCCGAGAAGATATTCAGAAGCTTCTCAATGCTGGTTTCATTTATGAAATCGAGCACACCAGTTGGGTATCGCCAATTGTGTTGGTACCAAAGAAAAATGGTAAACTCCATATCTGCGTGGATTTGAAAAAACTTAATGATCAAACAGAGAAAGATAACTTCCCCTTATCTCTGACCCCACAAATCCTCAAAGATATGGCAGGAGCAGAAGCTTTTAGCTTTCTAGACGGTTTTAGTGGCTATTTCTTACTACCAAAGTGCTCCTGAAGATCATTTCAAAATGGCGTTTGTTATAGAGCTTGGCACCTTCGCATATCAATTTATGACATTCAGTCTGTGCAATGCCCCATCCACATTCCAAAGGGTGATGCAACGTGTTAAAAATTGTAAAACATATCTATCATCTGTTGTTAATGTTTGGGGGATCCTATCCATGTAAATATTTTGTACATATCCAAGGTATGTGAATTGAGCACATATCCTTGTAGAATAGGGTGAGTTTAGGTAAGGTAGATCAAATTCCAGTGACATGCATAAAGTCTAGTTGGTCTAGTATGATATGCAATAATGTTGAAATGTCTAGTTTGACATGCATATAGAGATTCACATGGAATTGGTCAATTATGACCTTGTAGAAACTCGAGCCACAATAAATGCATAATGTCCTAAGTTTCCATAGTGACATGCAAAGCATACAATCACTCTAATGGACACATGCATGTAGATTTGTACATGGCTAGTTGAGAAATTGCCATTTGGAGAAATTAGATAGAAGTTAGGTGCAACTTGTGCATGCTAGCAGTTAGGTGTCAAGTTAATAGTTGTTTGCACTTGAATAGGTGTAGGATGTGCATTGAATGCAAGGAGTACCACGAATTTTGGCTCTCCTATATATGTACATATCATTCTCATTCACAAAGTAATGAAGAACCAAAGTTTTGTAGCTATCTCATGCTTGGTTGGATCTAAACTGTTTTTTTTTGTTATCTCTTTAGCTTTCTCTCTCTAACTCGTGTTGACGCTAATGCTAAAACACTATAATCTTGTACTTTTAATCATTCTTTGATTCATTGCTATCATAATCTATTGGTTAGCATGCTAGATTGTGAATTAGCCATATCTTCTGAACTAGATCTTGTTGAACAATCTAGAATCAGGATACTGTGCCAATCACAAAGCTTAATCAAGATCAGTCACTCTTGTGGACATTCCCCACACGTGTGAATTCTGGAATTTTCAACACAACGAGCTTTCAAGGGATCTGTTACACAAGAATCTAGAGATTTATCTCTATGATCTTGGTGTGCATTCTTCTGGACATAAGCATCTCGATGCCCTTGAACAAGTGTTCATTCATTGTCGAAGGTTTGGAATCCCAAAGAGTGCCAGATCTGGATTACCCAGGGTGTGGTGCTGGGCCATATCATTTCTCAAAATGGTATAGCCACTGATCCCAAAAACATCAAAGTGATTCTAGAAATGCCCCTACCCGGTACAGTGATAGAAATTTACGTCTTTCTGGGCCACACAGGTTATTATCAAGTTTTTATAATACACTACGCTGATAAAGCGCGGATAGTATATCAAATTGTTACTCTGATCCAAGGTGGATTGAAGATAGGATTAAAGCTTTTGGAGATCTCAAACAGGCTTTAGTCACCGCACCCATTCTTCACGTGCCCAATTATAATAAGGATTTTCATGTGCATACGGGCGCTAGTAAGTATGCCAGTGGTGTTGTTTTAATACAACTTGGAGAATTCGGAAAGGATTTCCCAATCTGCTTCCTAAGTCGTCACTTGATTCCAGCTGAGGTTAACTATTTCACAACAGACAAAGAGGCATTAGCAATGGTCTATGTTGTTCAACAATTTTGTCATTATTTCTTAGGCTAGCTTTTTGTCTTTTATACCGGCCATCATGCGCTTCTTTATTTCTTGAATAAACCATGCAAAACAGGACAAATTGCAAGATGGTTGTTGATTCTTTTAGAATTCAACTTTCAAGTTGTTATTTGAAGGGGTCAACACAACATTTTTTGGTTGACCACCTTTCACGATTACCCAATGTTGAAGCATCTGATGAGCCAATAAATGATGAGTTACCATATGCGTGTCTATTTTATATAGATGGGACTTTGTTATGGGCAAATGATATCACTAGATATCTAGCCACTGGGGAAATAGATCCTTAGTTGACCAAACCGCAAAAAATAAAACTTATCATGAAATCCTTGCCATATCATCTTATTGTGGGACAATTATATAAGTTAGGTGTTGATGGTATTACACAACGTTGTTCCCACGAGTCTAAAGTCCAACAGATTATTGCCTTGACACATGAAGGTATTGGAGGTGGACATTTCTCCTTCGATGCTACTACTAGGGCAATTCTTCTGGCAGGGTTTTGGTGGCCAACGCTTTTCAAAGACACCCATGCTTATGTAAAAGTTTGCGACATTTGTCAACGCACAAAGAATACCAAAAAAGCCGACCACAATCTCCTTACTCCAAGACTTGAAAGTCAAGCATTTCACAAATGGGGTATCGATTTTGTTGGACCTATTAGTCCAGCAGCACGTGGCACACAATCCCAATACATCTTGATTGCCACTGAGCAACGCGCAAAGCATATGCAAAATCTGTAGCATGCTTCCTTTATGAAAATATTATCACTCGTTTGGCTTTCCAATAGAGCCTGTTAGTGATCGAGGTTCTCACTTCCTTAATGGCATAATTAACAGTCTACTGACTTATTACTTCGTTATGCACTGAAAGAGCACCTCCTCGTACTATCCTAGATGTAATGGAATAGTTGAATCTACAAATAAAACGATGTGTAAAGTCTTAACCAAGATAGTAGAAACAAATCGATCAGACTGGAAAACAAAATTATTTCTGCTATTTGGGCATATCAAACAACGCCAAAGCGAGCCACGGGTTGGAAAACACCATTTGAGCTGGTATATGGCCAAGAGGTGGTTATGCCAGTAGAATTTTAAATTCCTTCTCTACATGTCACTTTAGCTTATGCCACTGACTTGTGTGATGATAGTGCTTATCAACACCAAGTTCAGAATCGACTTTTTACATTGAAAAAACTGTGTGAAACACGACTGATATCTTATCATGCATAGTTAGTTCATAAATGACGGCAGAAGACTTGGTATGATCATCATGTCAGGACTAAAGATATTCATGATGGTGATAAAGTTTTACTTTATACATCTTCCAAGGTCCATCCAAGGAGATTTAAATTCCGTAGCCAAGGTCCTTACGTTGTCAAGAAAATTTACAAATGGTGTCATGCAATTAGAGACACTAGAAGGCATACCCCTTGACACATTAGTCAAGGGTAGCCAACTATGACAATACTATGAGGATACCTTTATGGTAGATCCTGTCTGAAATGTATTTTAGTTATTATTTTTCTCTTCCATTTTTTCTCTCTGATCCATTCTCCTATATATAATGATTCAAATAAGCATTTTTCTTTATGTGTATTCCTACCCAAGTTTTTTTTAGACACCCTTTATTTTATACTTCCTCTTGGAAAACACAAAAAAAATTAATGACGACTCGAATTTTCAAACACAGGCTCAAAAAATATTTTTTTGATCCGTTGTAAAATTTTTGACCCCTTGTTCAAATTGCATCCGCCACTATCCCCGACAAATTGCATCTGCTACTTGCCTTCAAAAGAAAAAAATCCATCTGCCAAGATGCATCCGCCAAGCATCCGACGATTGCATCCGCCAAGATGCATTCGCCGATTTGCATCTGCCACCCGCCAGTTTCTTCCTTGATACATTTGCGTTCGATGACTCATTTGCATCCAACGAATCCATTGCATCCGATGTCTGACGAGTTTGCAATAACCACTTGCATCTGCCCATTTCCGACCGCCATTGCATCTGACAAAAATGCATTCGCCATTGCATCCGACACAATTGCATCCACCATTGTCCCCGACACATTGCATTTTCCACTGTAGCCGCCAAATTCCATCTGACGTCACTACATAGAAACTCTAAAAAAATTAAAAACTTTCCAAAAAATGGCCAAATCGGATTCAGACCATATTGAAGAGATTCCTGATATGCCTCAATCACTCAAACTCGTTTTGTGTGAAGATGACATAATGATTTAGTAGTATACACAAGTTGAGCCAAATAATCTGTCGCGAAGAATTACAAAAATACATACATTTTAGACAAACTTGAACACAATAAAAAGGATAGTATTGATTCAGTGTGAAACGAAACAGATGTAAATGAGTACAACAAGTTTGCGGATTGAAGCTGCGTACTCTAAGCTATCTCTGAACGATTAAATAAAAGTTTAAATTAAGCGCAACTACTGATAAGCAGTAAGCGCAATAGCAATCTCTAATCAACTCTAAAGAACTGAGCTAGAATGCTCAAGAGTGTTCAAGCTTGCAGGCTTGAGAGAGAGAGAGAGAGAGAGAGCTAACTATGCAATACTTGATGATCTAAGATCATTGATCATGCTCTAATATCTTAACTTTAAATTGTAGATATATGAGCAGTATTTATACTTAAGCAAATGTGGCAACGTCCAATAGTAGGACACTTAATTTGGTTGTCAATCATAATGGATAGTGAGGAAAATGAACTGGCATTTATCTAGTGAATCCTCCAGGAAATTCTGTGGCTTCAATTTAGGCAAACAATAAATTGTCTTGCGAAAAATGCGACAAACGCGAAGGTCTTCACTAAAGTCATTTCTTTAACATTTGAGGCATCTGGCATTTTGCGAAAAAGTCAAAATGAGAGAAAATCCCGAAAGGCAAAAATCTCGAAAATGCTGACACTGTAAATTGTTTCCGAGTAGTTATGCAGGATGTGTAAAAACACGAAGAAATCTATAGGTCTAGATAAAAGTCGGACGAAGATTAAAATGTTGATTAGTCGATTAGTAGGAGAATAATCCAACACTCCCCCTTAATCTGAATCCATGAATGCCTTGACCTTTAAACTTAGTTATGCACAAAACTTTGTGTGCTATGTCGCAGCCTCGAAAGTGGCGAATGAGGTAGTGTGGCTGCGGATGATATTGGAGGCAATCGGGATACCACAATAGGGGCCAAGCACGATGATGATGGACTCCCAGAGTGCCATCTATCTATCCCAGGATCGTGTCTTCCATTCAAAGACGAAGCACATTCCTTTGAAGTACCATCACATTCAAGATTTGATCTCGAAAGGAGAGCTCCATGTCCAATTCATAAAATCAGAAAGTACGATTCCAGATCTCCTCACAAAACCGCTCGACAAGCCACTCTTTACCAAGCAAAGAGAGGCAATTGGATTGAATGAACAAAGCTGCAAGGTTTAATAGGGAGTGTCAGAAATGGTGAACTCCTGCAACTTTGTCGCAGCACGAACAAGACACGAAGGTCAACCGAGAACAATTTGCGACAGTCAACGTGTCTTTGACTCGAAGCACGAACGATTCGCAAATCAATCGCAAATCGTAAACACATCTCTAGGACCGCAAACCACAAAATGGACACAGAACGAAAACACACGAAGAGAAATCTTTTTCACTGCCAGCTGACAGCTCAACGGGCTTCACGCCCATCTGAAACGAATAGCAATGACGGAGACTAACTAACTAGTTGATTAGCGTTAACTAGTCTTGTGATTCTACGTTTAGCTATCTTGTAAATTCCACACAGTGGAGGTATAAACGATCCTCTCTGGATCATAGCTAAAAAAAAAAAAAAATGTGATGAGAATTTGACAGAGATCTGTAAGAAACAGAGAGAGACGTAGCGAATAGAGTAAAAAACCAAACATACCATAGTTGTGCATGAAAGTCTGCCAACGAGCAGAACATAGCGAAAGAGCAGAGAGTCAATCCGCCAACGAGCGAGACACTGACGATCTTGCTCTAAAACCAAACTGACAACATAGTCATTCTATTTCGTGTATCTCTTGGCCTTGTGTTGTGTCTCTTGATTGCTAGAATAAAATATGTTCTGTGATGCGTGGTCGAGTGTCTGGGATCCTGTAAGAGCTTCCGCACGAAAAGAAAATTCAAAGACAGAAAATTGGTCGCAAATCAGAAGAGAGAAGACGAACGCGAAACAAAAAAGCTTCCGCGATAGTGATCTTATGACCGAGATAAAGCAACTCTTGCTTAAAGAATTCACACTTGGACTCTTTAGCATAAAGTAACTCCTAACGTAGTTTCATCAAGACGATTTTTAAGTGTTCTATGTGTTCCACCAAGGATTTACTGTAAATGAGAATGTCGTTCAAGAATACTATCACAAACTTGCCCAAATATGGACGAAATAAATCGTTTACCATTTGTTGGAACGTTGCTGGAGCATTTGTTAATCCAAATGGCAACACTAGAAATTCGTAATGACCAAATCTAGAACGAAATCCTATCTTTTGGACATCTTCTGATTTAATTCTTATTTGATGGTACTCTGTCTTGAGATCTATTTTGGTGAAATACCGTGCTCCACTCAAGCGATCTACAAGGTCATCCATTCTGGGTAATGGATATTTATTCTTTATAGTCACTTTATTAAGCCCCTTGTAATCCTCACACATCCGGAAACCTCCATCTTTCTTCACTTTAAGAAGAACAGGAGCGCCCCATGGTGATTTACTAGATTGTATATGTCCCATCCTCGGATAGTTTTCTATTTGATTTGAAATCTCTGTCTCCTCTTTCTGAGAGAACCTATAAGGTCGTCTAGAGATAGGTTGACTTCCTGGAATTAACTCCATCTTGTGGTCTACTGACCTAGACAGTGGTAAACCATGACGTAATTCAGATGGAAAAACATCCCTAAATTCATTTATGATCTGTTCTTTCATTGCTTGTTCATGATCTAAATTTACTGAGTTAAGAATTGCTGACAATTCACAACCATTTAGATTCATTTCAGGAACATCCACAACTAGAATAGCATAAATTGAAAAAACTTCATACTGAATAATCCAATGCTTCCATTTTATTAACTGTAGAAATCTGATCCAACGGACGAACAAAATTACTGCCAAATAATGTAACTACCTTATCACCCTCCTTGAAAGTGAGAACATGCTTCTCAAAATCAATTAACAGAAAAGGCGATTTACTGAATAACCATTCGTAACCTAAAATTAAATCAGTACGAGCTAGGTCTAAAACATGAAAATTAACTAATTCTGTGTGTCCTTGCACCAAAACTGGGAGCTTCGGGACTTTTACGTTCCAAGTCTCCAACTCTGCTCCTGAAGCCAGATAAACTTTATATCTATGATTGTTGGCTTCAGTTTCCAAGCTGAGTTTCTGCACAAGACAAGAATTAATAAAATTATGAGTTGAACCACTGTCCAATAAAATACTCACTTCTTGATCTTTAATTGTGCCAATTAAACGAAAAAGTTCATTAGGCAAGAAAGAAGTAGTACTAAAAGAACATTCACACTCACAATCAGTCAAGTTAATTTCCAACGTTTTACCATTGCCTCCTGGGATTTCAATCATGTGAGCAGACCCTTTCTTCCTTTCTGGACAAAATTTCATCATATGTCTAGGCTTCTTACAGACAAAACATAAGTTCTCTCTTTTAGCCTTTTTCCTGGAACATAGATTTCTTGAATCTCTTTCTCTTCGGCTTCCTGGATTCCGATGCTACTTGATCTAATTCGTCAAAATATTTTGCTTGGTCTGGACCGCGCTTCTTAACCTTCTTGGTTTTCAAAGTGGTTGGAATTTGCACAAATTGCTTCCTAGATGCCACCACTGTGGAATCATATGCTTTCGCTATCCAAAACGCATCCTCGAGGCTTTGAAACACATTTTGCCTGCATTTGTTCTAATAGTCAGCTGGCCAACCTAGGACAAACTGCCATAATGCCAACTTCGCATCGAATGATGGAACCCTATTCCATAGGTCCATGAATTCCTAGATATAAGAGTCTAAACTCTTTGTACCCATCTTGCAGTTCCGAACTTTAGGTAGTAGTCCACGTCATCAGCAACTACGAAAGCTTTTTTGAAAACTTCCGCAAACGCATCCAAGTAGATGGCTTCACCGGTAAATCTCACCACCACGATGACGCCTTGCTGCATAAAAACAGCACGACACTTTCAATTTTCTTCTCATCATGAACACCATGCAGATTGAAGTAACTACTCCACTTGGATAGCCAGTCCTCCTCGACGACCTCGGGTTTCTTCTCCTTCTTCTCGCCCGCATAAACCTCCGGTTGAAAACCAAGTTTAGGTGAAGACATCAATTTGACTTGATTCAAAAGAACCTCCATTTGTTGATCTCTCATCTGATTATGATTATTCATATCATTGAGTGCCGTACTCAATTGCTGACAAATCACCATATAAGATGGCACAACTTGATTTGAAGTTTCTTTGGCCATCTCGATATATCTATTTTGAAAATTACTAAATCTAGTTAATACTTGATTAACTCATAGTCAAGTACTGTTGACCAAAAACTGACTTTGACTCCAGTATGGTCAAATCACTATTTTTAGTCAATTTCATAAATATCATAAGAAACTGGAAAAAACTAAAAATTTCGAGTTTTCGCACTTTTAATTTTTTTTTAAAATTTTACGTTTCTAAAAATTTATAAAAAATCAGAGTCAGTTATTAAGCAATCGAAATCGAAAATTCGATTCACTAATCGATTCTTAATTTTACTTCGTTAATGTCCATCAGGCATGCAAGACATGCGACATTCAACTGATTTTTTACTATACGGAATTTTACGTAAAAATTCAGTTCTACGGAAATTGTCAGCTGTAAAATCCAGTTTTGTATCTAACCGTCAGAGTACATGCATATGACCACTCAAAACAGATCTAACCAACTCATGCATGTCAGAATCACTCAGAGAAACCACATGCTGACATTCCATGCAAGCACAATACCTCAAAATAGGAAATTGTCATGCATGCAGAACAATTGGAAATTTTACCAATTTTGCTCACAAAATTGCAAAACTTCAGATGCTCATATCTTTGGCTACATGACACCAAATTGGGTGTTGTAAAGCTCAGTATAGAGGGAGACTCAGTGAACAAGACACTTGCCACGTCAGCCTACAACCTAGGACTCACACGTGCGAGTTCAGAACAGCCAATTAAGCTGTAGGAGGGCGTACTTTTCCAAGACCAATTTGTCAAAAAACATGCAAACACTCAACCAAGCCTAAAAGTGATGATCCAAACAGTCTTAAATGGTCTCGGATTAGAAGGGGATTAGTAGGCTATGTGAAATGAGCCTTTCCCCTCAATGCATGAGCTACGCTTATCAGATTCTAACCAGGATATTAAACCAAATGAATCATTTGATTCTACTTAATTCTAATTTTAAATTCATCAGAATTAGTACAAATTATAGAATCCTATAACTCAGTTAACATAAGAGAGTATATCTCTCCAAGAGTGCTCTTTTTTCCACCGAATAGGAACCCAAAATCTTGGTCAGAGATTTTTTTTTCCTAAATCCTTGTCATTTGCTAAAAATTCCTTTCTTTGCATCAACTGTTAGTTATCACTCACTCAAGTTGATAAAACCAACAAGGACCCACCTAAACAAACCTTTCTTGTAATAGGATCACTTAATACCAACCTGACGGGTTCATAATTAGTGACTCCCTATTCATACAAGAATTACTTCTAAAAAAATTCCCATACATCTTCTAACTGGATTTTTTAACAATCCTCGTTAATCTACAACTCAAATTCTGGTCATTCCCAGTTATGAGCAACCTCCAACTGGGCATGTTGCACGAAGGGCTCTGCGTGCAACCAACTCGTGCTCCTTCTTGGATTGGCCTTATTGTTTGTAATTGAAAGTGTATCGTGAATTTTAAATCTTTTAGGGGCTTATATTATATTGCATAATATAAGCCCGATAAATTTCTGCCCATTTTAAAGAGAAATGTATGGAATAGTTACATAAAGTTTTTTGCAAAACACAATTGCGTGATGTTCCACTGGTTAGGCCATTACCACATATACTTAGGTCGTCGAAAAGCTCATGGACATTATCACTCACTAAAAAACTAATTGTGAGGTTGCAGATTATATGTGATAATAACCCTCTTAATGGTCGTTGCACCTATGTAACTTTATGGAGTACATTCACAATAATATTCACAATAATATAACCAATTGAAATAGATACAATTGGCAAAAAAGGAAAGGTGATTGCTTCCATGTATAATTGTACAATAAAATTGAATTAAGTGCACGCCTACGATTACGATTCATCTCTTAGTACTTACTTGCATTCATTCACCTTCATTCCTCTTGCTATCATGCTCATTTCTCGTGCCTCTTGCACGTTAAATAATGGATACTCCAGACACGACAACAGAACACATAGAGATTATAAAAAAAGCGAATTGTATTTTGGCAATGGGCTAACCAGAACATCAAATACAAAGTCCTGTTATTGCAAAAAAGCAGACGCTTGTTGCACTTAAAGCTATTTAGGTTCTTTAGTCATAAAGGTGTGATGTCTCTAGCGTGTAAGTTCTCTAGAAGAGGTTGTGCTTCTTTTCACCCTTTGCTTCCTTCTTCGCATCCTTTTTCTCGTGATGCTCATGAAAGGCATAACCACCAGCTCCGACGGCTCCGGTTGCAGCAAGTTCTTCTTCAATTTTGTGCCTGTGAGCATTCTCCGGATCTTTCTTGGCTTCATGTTTTTCATACTGGATAAAACGCACTGTGTTAGATCCAAGATCGCTGAACTGAGAGAATTTACTTACTTTTCCTACGTTAATAGCAACATCTATTGTTGGAAAATAGACCAAGCGCACAAGCACAATATGATAACGTCAGATACTTTTGACGCCAACTGCCGCAAGTTTGTACTCTCTCAGGCGTCCTTTCGACACGGCTAGATAAATTCGAACTCGAGAACTCTAGAACAGGATAGTACTTCTCCAACACACCAATTGGCAATTCAGAAACCGAAAACTCGAGAACTTTAGGAGAGGAGAGTACTTGACCGACACAACAATTAATAAACTGTGACTCTGGGATTTCCTAAGTACGTCATGGGAACAGGGAATGCAATGTGAAGATCTGAAATTCCCTGACACAAGTGATAAAAGATTTTGATAAATGAAGTTCAACAAAACTGCTAATCTAAAAGCGTTTGTGTTCCTGCATCACAGACCACAAACTTCGAATTTACTCTCTAACTACATATCAATGCATTCCCAAGTTCTACAATCGGAAAAGCATATATATATCATATTTGCGAAAAAGAATTTAGGAAGGCGAGAAGAAGATCTGATGTTGTAATCTTAGCAATGGACTCAACTCACCAGAGCGCCAGCTCCTGCACCCAAGCCAACACCCTCACCGATGTGCTCATGGCGTTTGTCCTGCTTCACCTCCTCCTGAGGCGTTTGTCCTTCCTTATTGTGGTGGAATAAATGCGCCATAATTATTATAGATCACAAACCCAAGAAACCAGCAAATGTTTCAAGTTATTCAGATCGATTGATGAAGCAAACAATTGCGAAGGTAGAGATATAAGAAAAAGCACCTAGTACGTTCTTATTATATACAGGAGATAGAGGCAGATCTATCTTATACGCGAGGAAGAAAAACAGGTCCTCGGACGCGCGTCGCGCTGTGCAGCATTTGCTGACAGCTGCATTATAAACTGACACGTATTATGGAAGGAGTCGGGCACAGCCCATTATGCCAAGTTCGGATTTTCAAAAAAAATTGGGGGAGCCCTGGAGCCCAAATGTTTTTGGAAATCCGAACCGGGCAGAATGGCCTGTGCCCGGCTCCTTCCATTGCGTAATGGAGCCATTTACAAAGCATAATCAACAGTTTGGGATTTTTTGGACCAATGAGAAACTGCCATGTGGCAGTCTGATGTGGACTGGAATGGGCTTCAGAATTTTGAAAAAAAATTTCAAAAAATTCAGTGAAATTTTATGCTTTTAAAAAAGCCCAAAAAGTGGCATAATCAGCACACAGAATCCATTACGGTGTTCGAAAAACCTGCCCTCTAGACTCTAGTGATAAAAATCTAATGCTTAGGCAAGCCCTATGGATTAATTAGATGCGTGAGACTCTTGACTCTGAATCAAAATTTGAAAGGTATACTTTCATCTCATCTCCCTTCATTAGCATCCTTTTCACTTTTCTCATATGTTGCAATCATTTGGAAGACTCCTTTTGGCATCATCATAATTTTTGCACTTTTTTTTAATGCCGGGATCTGAATTAATCTTAGTTGTACGAGATCTAAATTAATCTTAGTTGTAGTGCAAGCTTCGCTCTTGTTTGAACGTTTTAACTTTGAACTTACTTTTGGTTAAACTTCTCTTTTTGGGTTTCTCGGCAATGTACCTATTATTTTTTGCTATGAATAAATGCACCAGGGTGTTTCTTCTTTTTTCAATAACACTAGTCTCAACTTTTCACTTTATTTTTGGGGAGCGCGTATTCATTGTCGCCCAGGAGAAGGATTAAGAAGTTTATTTCTGATTTAAATTTTGGGTAACTCTTCTCATGCATTGGATGAGGGTGAGACCTGTTTGTATCGCTTGGGCTTTGACTGGCCTATGACCTTTGTTAAATGGCGGCTTTGAGCTATCTTTTATGCAAAAAAATAAGAATTTTGAAGAAAAAGATCGAAGGGTGGTTGTTATGAACATGGTTAAAGAGCGGCTTTTAGATGTCGTGTGCACATGAATAAGTTCTTTTTATTAAAAGGATTTAAGAGTGGGTTTTGGTTGCCCTTTATTCACACAATGAAAATAAATAATAAATAAACCATCTTGAAACCAAAAATGATTGTAATTGGGCCACGGTGGTAGGAGACATAATGGTTAAGAGCAATTTTCTCTCAATCTGTGGCCAACAAAGCAATCCAAGAAAAAAATAGAGTTCTCTTCATGCCAATTCTTCTAGCATTTGATCTATAAATGGTAGCATATAGTAATCTTGTATCGTGTGCTTGTTTAGTCATTTATAGGCAACACAAACTCGAATTTGAGTAGATTCTGAATTCTTTTTTGGCCATGGGACTATTGGTGAACACCACTCGGTGTTGTTTACAAAAAAAATTAAACCAGCCTCTTTCAATCGTTCTAACTCCTTGAGTACTCCTCCTTTCATATGAAATGACAAACTTCGTTGTTTCTGCCTAATGGGTTTAGCATCAGGTTTCAAAGATATAGTATGCCTTACTAGATCCGGAGGTATTTATTTCAAATATGAATAATTCCAAGCAAATATGTGCTGACACATCTTGCACAAATCTTCATAGGTTTTCTTATCTTCCAAGCTTAGGTGAGCACCAACTTTAATTTTTATAGGCTCATCTTCCGTTCCAAAGTTT
Source organism: Diphasiastrum complanatum (assembly GCA_029204225.1). Lineage (NCBI taxonomy): Eukaryota > Viridiplantae > Streptophyta > Lycopodiopsida > Lycopodiales > Lycopodiaceae > Diphasiastrum > Diphasiastrum complanatum. Next base: position 60,899 of record MU832789.1, read on the forward strand.
ATAAGGGAGATATCAGGTCTCTTACTTGGGGGGAGGCTTATTTGGGGTGTTCCACTCTAAGCTTCAAATCTACTTCTTCATTTGTTGATGTTTCAAAGCTAGTGTCATTATCAGCATGTTCTTTTCATTTAGTTGATGGAATTGGTGCTCGTTCAAATTGAGGTACTTCTGGATATCCATCAACTACCACTCTTTTCCTCTTCCAAAAATTAATACTCCGGCTGGAATATCCACTATGCAGTTACTCAATTGGAGCCAGGGACATCCTAACAAAATGGAATAGCCCCTACTACCAGGATGCATCTTCCTAACATAGAATTCAACACTAGTAGTCTTCCCAGTTACAATAATAGGAGTATCTTTCAATTCTCCATCAAGCCTTATAACTAACTTGTTTTCCAACTTCAACGTTGTCAAGGTGACAGGCTCAAGTTCAAACCCTAAGTGATCTGCAAGTTCTGAGCTAAGGATGTTAACTACGGAACCAGCATCCACTGTAGCTCCCGCAATGACCAATCCATCAATAGTCACATCCACTTTAGGACAAGCCCGATCTAAAGTACCTGCACTTATGTGTCCAATAGTAGGAGACTCTAATTTTTGAATTGTGGAAGGTTTCATCATGTACATTTCTTTCCTCCTTATCAGTGGTGACAATCTAAAGAGTTTTCATAAGTTGACTTTTACGCTTAGATTGTCTAAGGCTTCCTACAAATCTCGGTTTCCTATGATTTTTTTAGACCTATGTCTTTCTTGATGTGGCACATTCTAACTATGTTCTTCATAGATCTAGGTATTGTTCTGGCCTTAGCAATTTTCTTGATAACTGGGATTCTAGAAGGTCTCTTTTTTATCAATTCATGCACTTGTTTCTCATCTATGAGCTCATGATCCGCATGATCTTCATGTTGCTCAAGTCTTCCTTTCTCTAAAGGAGGTTTCTTAGACGTTTTAGATGGTGACACTTTTAACTCCTTCGAGGGTCCTTTGAAAGAGAATTTTCGTGATTGTTTTTGGGTTGTTTTTTCAGTTTTTTTCTAGATTTTCTTTTCCTTGTCCACTGTAGGTCACTACATGCACTTCTAAGTGGTTCAATGTCGATCAGATTGATTGGAGGTCTTTCTTCTTCTACCTTGTTTTTTCTTTTTTTGAAGGAGTATATCTAGTGTCCCTCTAGAGAAACGTCATTGGTCTTGAAGGGCCAGCATAGTTACTTTTAGGAGTTCGATGATTGATAGGGCCAAGGATATGATTTTCGGTATTCAGTGCTTCTCTTGGACTCCAACATCTATCTTTGCCCAATTTTCTTGCAATAAGCACAAACCATATTAGGGCAGTTTCTATTGAGATGGTTGCCTTGAAAATGTCGATATACTAACAGTGGGAGCATATCTGTATTACGCCTTTGTCGGATCATATTATGTCATCGTTTTAGAGAGTCTACGTTGAGGCTAAGGTAGAAATATTTTCTTTCAAAATGTCCATGTACCCTTTTAACATGGCTTTCACATCATCAAGTCCTAAATTAGACCCAGTACTCTCATACCCCCCTTTCTACAGGTAGATTTTTGGTAGTCGTTGCAGCTTGGATTTGCATCCTCTATGAGTTTCTCGGTTGGTTTCTAGAAGGATCATTTCTACTTTGAACTGGTTGATAAGGTTCTACTGTCTGTATTGGTTTATATCTTCTATATTATATCTTCTCTAGAAAGTTAAATTTTTCAAGATGAAATTACTTGCTTTTGAAATTATCTAACAAGTCCTTCCTATCAAAGCCAAGTGTAGAGAAAACTCTTTACATGTCTGCACTGAATGCAAATCAAATTTGGATGAAGATGTGAAATGTTTCTTCTTTTTATGTCATGTACACCTCTAAAGAACCCCCTATGATTTGTTCATAGCTAGGTTTTATGTGAAGTTAGGCCCACCATGGCTATGGACCGTGCTGGGGCACACTACTTACACTGTCTTGCCCTGTTGGTCATGTACGCTGGGTCGTAAAATTATCTTCTATCTCATTTTATTCTTAATGATAGTGTTTGAGGAGCGTAACATTAACTATTTCTAGCAATGTGCCAAGAGTAAATGGGGAGTTACACAACCAACCTTTTATAAGCTTATGTGAACATAGGAATGAGTGTGCTTAGTGAAGCTCAATAGGCATTTAGCTAAGCCTATAGTCAACTTTGGTTGAATGTTACTTATATAATTGTTATCCCTACGTTACTCCCAAGAATTTACAATGGAATGTGTTATTAGAAAAATTGATTCCCTCCCTTAAGAGTTTGACTTGGATCAATGTTATTTACGCCTATATGGGGGGGTCAAGGTCCAACTGTAAACAAAAACAAGTCCACTGTGATTGAGTTTCCAACCTTTTTTTGCATTAAGGGCTTTAACTCATTTTGTGAATATCTAGCTTGGACGTTTCAGCCTTATCTTCCATTGAGGAACCTTAAGCACAGAGTTTAACCATTTGATTTGCAATTCTTTTTTTAGGGTTCAAGGCTTTAACTTAGACCAACAACAACTTGCAAAAGCTTAATTTTTTATATTCTCATTTGATTCCCTTAATAAATCCCGTTCCGCACTATAATCACCATGGTTATATGTGACATTTTATCGGTTGATGATACCAAAAGGCATAAATGGTTACCTTCTTGTTTGATTCTCTTGATACATGTTGTTTCCAGGCTCTAATTGTCATGCCTATGTTAACCTTGGATAATGATTAGTTTTTCCAACTCCCTAAGGCTTAATATCATTAAAAATAGACAACTACAAACAAAGCCAATGGTTGAAATTCACTTTTCACCACTTTAATTTAGGCTTGACTTGACTTGTAAGGTTTTTAAAGGTTCAAAATCAGATAGTTTTAGTTATGAATTTAAGGTTATAAGATTTTATTTTAACCTTCTATTGATTTTATTATGATTTTATGAATTTTTTAAAAGGTTGGTTTGAAAGTTTGAAACGTTTTTGAGAGCATTGCTTCCTAACCGGGATCCGGGCTAGCGCTAAGCAGGTAACCTCAGGGCCCATGTGTTTCAAGCACATAGGCCTTGCAGGTGGCAATCTAAAAGCTAAAGCCTAAATGTTTTATCCTGGAGGCTGGTACATACAAATGTGCAGTATTGACGCGCGTAATGCCACTATTGAAATCACTTGTCATACGTTGCAAGAAAATGCAGCAGTGCGCGACGCGTGCGGATAGCCTATGTTGGTTTTCCCTTCATATTCAAATCTGCCTTTAGCCTTTAGCCTTTATCCACATACATATATATCCACGATAACAACGCACTGGCATTGCAATTTAGTTCGTATCGATCGATCTGATCATCTGAACAGCTTGAAAGATTTGCTGGTTTCTGGGAGTGTTTGTGATATACACTAAGAGCGATTATGGCGCATCTATTCCAGCACAATAAGGAAGGACAAACGCCTCAGGAGGAGATGAAGCAGGACAAACGCCATGAGCACATCGGTGAGGGTGCTGCCCTGGGTGCAGGAGGCGGCGCTCTGGTGAGTTAAATCCATTGCCAACAGCCCAAGAGGGTGTGAATTATCTCCAGCCTCCGATCTTCGTCTCACATTGTTGAGTTCTTTCTCGCACATGTGACGAATGTGTTTTATGACTCTAGAACTCAGTTATATGTAATTAGAGAGCAATTCGTTAATCCAAATTTGTAGTCTGTGTCACAGAGATGTAGGAACACTAACGCTTTTAGAGATTAGCATTTCTGTTCAACTTCAAATATGATCAAAATGTATCACATGTGTTACCGAGTCTCAGACCTGATCCACTTTATTCCCTGTTCGAGTGGCGTACTTGTCACAGTTTCTGAATCAGTTTGTTAGTGAAGTACTTGCTATCTCGTCCTCGAGTTTTCAGTTTTTTGAAGTAATCTGTTGGTGAAGTGTTCTTCTGCTTGATCCTAGAGTTCTCGAGTTCAAACCTCTTAGCTGTGCAAAGGACGCTCAAGGGAGAACTATCATGTACTCTTGCGCTTGTTTCTGTTTTTAACAAAAGTTGTTGCTATTACTGTTGGAAAAGAACATTAAGTACATCTCTGAAATTTAGCAATCATAGATCTAACACAATGCATTTGTTCCAGTATGAAAAACATGAAGCCAAGAAAGATCCGGAGCATGCTCACAAGCACAAAGTTGAAGAAGAACTTGCCGGAACGGGAGGCGTCGGAGCTGCTGGTTATGCCTTACATGAGCATCATGAGAAAAAGGATGATAAGAAGGAAGCTGAGGGCGGCAAGAAACACAATATCTTTTAGAGAACTTGCACGCTCCAGGCAGCATATATACCTTTAAGGAGGCGTTCTTTAAGAATATAAATAATTCAAGTTTACCGAGCGTGTGTTTCTCAGCATTACCCGTGTCTGTATATTTGACGTTCTGGTTAGCCCACCGAGTAATTGAGACTAGCTTTTTTTTATTATCTCCGTATGCGTTTTACAAAATTCTTATTGTTGTGATATCTGGAGTATTTGTAAATTAACGTGCATGATGGAATTTCTTATTGTTGTGATATATGGAGTATTCATAAATTAACGTGCAAGATGGAGGCAAAACGAAAGATAAATCGTATCTCTAGTTTCATTCGTTCGTTGAGAGCACAACCATTATGTCGGTTAGCAAGAGAACTCTCCATTTGTGGATTATGATTCCTATCGCTAGGCGAACAGCACTTGTACGAGCTGATATGTACTACATAGATGCATCAATATTATTGTACAATTATGCATGATCAACTCTTTTTGGTTAGCCACTCGTAGCTAATTCAGTACCTAGTTTATTTCATACTACAATGTACGACTAATTTGCTAATTGGTTGGCTTTCTGCAATACATTCTGATAAATTTTTGAGAGTTAGCAGAAGGGAAATTCAGGAGAGGCGTCTGCATGCATTGCTAGAGGTGCAAGAAGGAAAGAGAGAGAAGTTTCCATTTCATACATATGCATAATCTGCCGTGTTATACATGGTTTTAAAAGTCCATCAGAGTGCTTGATCTATAGAATGATAGTAGTTGTCACGGTTGTGGGCTTGTCCTCTCCTATTCCCTTTTCAGTTCCAAAACCCATTCAGTTTTCAGTTCCCACAGCAGAATCATTCCTCGCGTGTCTTTTGAGACACAAACCACCTCTGTTTCTCACATAACACTTCGTCACATATTCATTAGACAAGAAGTACAAGGTTTCAAGCAGGCCATCAATCCATATTGGAGCCTCTACAATAGAGAGGAAAGGGTTAAATTTGATTGTTGAATTAGCATCATCGATAAACCACATCTTTCATGATTTAATTTTTCTAGAAGGGTTTGTAAATACATCAATAGCTTGTAATGTAGAACAATGTCTATATGTTTTGCATTGTCTTCCACCTTTGTGGAACTATTTGCAAAGTGTAATGGATTTAACATGAACATTATGGAATGCAATTTTTTTTTTTGGTCTCACTTAAGATTTAGATATAAAGGCTTGTGTTGTCTTAAATTAATTTGATTTAGGTAATATTAAAAAACATATGCCTTCATTCACAACATTTGTGTAAGATCTCTCTCAATCGACAACCTATGATTAACACCACTCAAACCACTCAACCAAATGGGATTATTAGACACACTTTGATCTACAGTTAAGCCCCTCACTACAACATTCC
>MU832790.1:0-66518 GCA_029204225.1 Diphasiastrum complanatum
CGGATTCGCGAAACTTTTGCGAAGGCGAATCAATCACGACTCTCTTCGGCTCGGATGGAGTTCAGATGTGACCGCTGGACAACGTGCTAGCTGAATCGCTCTTACAATCCTCCAGAGTATAGTCAGTCACTGCTGATCTACGTTCATAAAATTAATGCAGCATTCGACTTAGTTTCAACCAAATTGCGGAATTCAAATGAACAAGAAAACTCTAACATATGAAGTATCATCATAAGCATTCAACATTCAAGATCAGACACAACAAGAAAATAATCTATATTAATTTTCTCTGAATTTCTTCAAGCACTGCATGCGAATCCACGCAGTGCGTTGGCGTGAAAAAAACACGGTTCTCTCACGAGTAGTAGTCTCGTTTCACTAGCGGACAGTTGGATCTTCTGATCCTAGATAGAATTGTCTTCACGCGCAGGCGGACATGTATTCTATATATCATCTTGATTGCTTACTAGCATCAGACTATTTCACTTTGTTACACTCTATGTATTCTCTTTTGATCTATATGTCAAGTATAATCCAGTAAGTACGGTCTCTCTGTGTAAATCTAAGATTAGAGTGATTAAGCATCTACAAACTGACCAGAGAATTACAAGAGTGGCAGATTAGCCATGACCTAGAGAGTATCTGCTGACGTCATGCCATCAGATCATATGTACTTCTAGGTACTTGCGTGATCTTTGGTGGTACTCCTTGGGGCGTGAGCGCTAAACGAGATTTTGTTTACCTCGTCTGCCTTCTTCCGTAATGGACCGCGAAGGAATCTCGTTCGTGGATCTTTCGTGTTCGCAAACCGTTCGTCTTCGTCTTTGTTGACTTCTTCATAATTCGTGTCTCCAGATGTTCGAGTTCGCGAACATCTTCGTCAGGCGAAGGGCTGAAAGCTTGCCAGCCTTTGTAATAAGAAACATTTTGTTTCTTCATCTTGTTGGTGCTATATCTATGTGAAAATCACACACACTTTAGAGCATTCACATTGTTTTGAGATGTCTTCACATGTGTGAAAAGTACACATGGTATCAGAGCTACCTAAGATTTGAATGCATGCATCAAGTGTGATGTGATTTTTTACTTGAAATCTTGATTTTGGGAGTGTGGGTGAATCTCAATAGCTATCAAGAAGATTTTTGGATCAAGAGGGATCTAAATCACATTGATTAGATCCATGTTGGGTATTGTATGAAATTCACTACTTAGACATGTGTGAGATCTTTGACTTGTTGATGTATCTCCAAGGTTGATCCAAATTTGGTGTATGTAGCTTGTTGGAAAGCTAGCGAAGTTTTATTTCTAGTGCAGTTGATTTCATGGCAATTGGATGTGTCTTGATGAAGTTATAGACTTTCAAAGTGAGTTGGGTAGGGCACCCAACCTTGGACACATCAAGTTTGACCCATATCTAATTTGTTTCATCAAAAAACTCAAGATAGTGCTTGCCAATCTTGTCTAAGTGAGATCTCGGTATGATTTTGAAGCCATAGCCACATAGTTTCATACAAATCAAGTGTATTTGAGTCTTTTGTGGAGTCTTTGAGTTCTTTACACATTCTTGGAAAAAGTTGGCTCAAAATTTTGTTGTGCTTCATCTTGGAGAGGAGCTTGATCTAGATTGACATAGCTAGTGAGATTCATCTCACATTTTGTTGCAAGATCTCAAGTTGGAGTTGGTAGGACACCATTATTGGATCTTTCTTTGAGAGAGAAGCAACACTTTTAGAAGACAATTTTCCAAGATAAAATAACTTCTATGGAATCCTTTCTCTTGGAGCAAAGTGAGAGATTGACCACCTCCAATTACTCTATTTGGAAGGTGGGGATGGAGTCAATTTTGATCTTCCAAGATGTGATGGATATTGTCCTTGGAATTGAGGAAGAACCTCAATTGCTTCAAGAAGTCCAAAGGTACAAGAGAAGAGCAAAATGGCTCTTCACTATATCAAGATAAATGTTTCCAATGTAGTGTTGAGAGAAATTAGTACTTGCACCTCGTCCAAGGATGCTTGGGACACCTCAAAGCCATGTATGAGGCCAAAAATACCTCTAGGTTGCTCACACTTAGGAATCAAATCTTCCAAAGTTGTCAAAAGAGTGGTGAGAGTGCCTCCAATTATGTTTTGAGAGTGAAAGATCTTCATAGAGATCTTGCTTGCATAGGAGACCACCTCAATCAAAGTGAATTAGTGCAAGTGATTCTAAATGGATTGAAGGATGAATTTGACAATCATGTACAATCATATGCAATCAAGGAGGAGCTTCCAAGCTTGGAGGCACTTCAAGGAGTTCTTATTGTTGAAGAGTGTAGGCAAGAGAACAAGCTCTTGAGGATGAACATACTTTCAATCAAAGATGGTGGAGAGGACAAAGCTTTATTCACCAAGGAGAAGCGAAATGGGAGCAAAGGACAACAACAATGCTTCAAGAAGGACAATGACAAAGACAAAGCCAAAGATGGAGAGGAGGACAATTCATCTCAAACTTCAACATCCAATTGGAAGAAAAAGAAGATCAAGTGCATTTTTTGTGGCAAGAAAGGCCATTATGCCACAAATTGCTTCAAGAAGAAGAATCAATTCAAGCAAGCTAACCTTTTTGATGTGAGAGAGAGAGAGAGGAGAGAGAGAGAGAGAGAGAGAGAGAGAGAGAGAGAGAGAGAGAGAGAGAGAGAGAGAGAGAGAGAGATGCTATTGAGAGTGATAGGGAGGGTCACTTATGGTGTCTAATTTTTCTTCCTCTTCTTTCAAGAGTGATGGATTGTGGTGGATTGATAGTGGGGCTAGTTCCCATATGTCTAGTTCAAAAAATTCATTCACTAGTCTCATGCCTTATGAGAGTACTAAGAAGTCCATCTATACTGCAAATGATGTTGAGTGTAGAATTGAAGGAATAGGAAATATCCCTTGGAATATTGCATCCTCAAAAGTTTTGAGTCTCAATGATGTCCTTTATGTGTCAAAACTAACAGAGAATCTCATTAGTGTTGGTCAATTGTATGATAATGTCTTAGATGTCAAGTTTGATATTGACACTTGTGTGATCAAGAGAGAAGATGAGGTGATTTCTAGTGGATCTAGATTTGGGAGGCTATACAAACTACATTATAGTGAAAGTGCTAAGATTTGTGATGTTGCCTACAAGACCAAGATTTCTCAATAAGACATATGGCATAAAAGATTGGGTCAAAGACTATGTCAAAGGAGTTTCAACCTTTGTGAAGCATGTGCTATTGTCAAATCACATACAAGGCCTTTTCCAAGATCCAATATCAAGACTCGCCATCCTATTGAGCTTGTGCACTTCTCATTTTCCAAGAGCAAAGGAGGAGCTACATGCTTTGTCACCTTTATTGATGATTATACAAGATTTTATTAATTGTATTTCTTATCTTCCAAATCTATGGTGTTTGATGTTTTTCTCAAGTTCAAAGCTCTAGTGGAAAAGCAATTCTCTTTTATATTGAAAGTTTTGAGATGTGATGGTGGAGGAGAGTACATCTCCAACAAATTTAATGACTTTTGTGAGCAAGAGGGAGTAAGGAGAGTGTTTACTTGTGCTTATTCCCCTCAACAAAATGGGGTTGTCGAGAGGAAAAATAGAATTTTATGTAGTTGTGCAAAAGCACTTAGAATTTAAACATCTCTTCCAAAGTATTTTTGGGGAGAAGCAATCTCTCACCATTTGAGATGTTGTATAAGGAGAAGCCTAAGGTAGATCACCTTAGAATCTTTGGATGTATTTGCTTTGTGCATGTGCCTTTAGAGACTAGGAAGAAAGATGATCATAGTTCTATCAAAGGTATGATGGTTGGATATTCATCTACAAAGAAAGCTTATAGAATCTTTGTACTCTCTACTAACAAAGTTATTGTAAGTATAGATGTGATCTTTCATAAAGATCAAAAGCACAACTTTAATGGGGCCGAGATCAAAGACAATCAGGACATGTTGGGGTTGAGGCTTGACAAACAATCACACCAAGCAGATCTATGAGAGAGAGATCCGAGCCCAAGAGGCTCTCTTATGTGGAGAAAGAAAAGCAAGTGGATGATGGCACCACCTATCATGCATGTTTTATCTCTCATGAAGAGCCTAGAAGTGTCCAAGAAGCACTCCAATCAAAAGAGTGGTATGAAGCCATGTCCATGGAGTATGATGACTTGATTTCCAACAACAGTTGGTGGGAGCTTGTGGATCCACCTATCAACAAACATGTTATTGGATGCAAGTGGGTGTTTAGAATCAAGTACAACAATGATGGATTTGTCAACAAGTTCAAAGCAAGACGATATGCAAGAACTATCAATACTATTGCATGCTATTTCAAGTGGAGGATGTTCTAGCTTGATGTTTCTAATGACTTCCTCAATGACTATCTTGAGGAGGAGACATATATGGAGCAACCTCAAGGATTTATCAAGAACGGTGAAGAATCCAAAGTTTGCCTCTTATTCAAAAGCGTATACAGGCTCAAACAAGCCCCAAGATCTTGGTATGCAAGACTCAACTCATATCTTATTTCACTTGGATTCATTCCAAGTGACTATGATCTCTCTTTGTACATAAAGTTTGTAAATAGTAATGTTGTCATTCTCATCATCTATGTAGGTGATATCATCTTGTGTGAAAGTTACATGGAGGTAGTAGATGACACAAAAGTCCACTAGGTAGTGAATTTAAGATGCAAGATCTAAGTGAGCTTCACTACATCTTAGTCCTAGAAATAGATCTATATAGATATCAGATATCAGAGCCTTGTTATAGATTGAAAATAGAGATAACTAGGATCTTTAAATCAAGGTTTACCAACCTAGGAATCCTTGGTGGTCTTCTACAACTCAAAATAGCTCAAAACTAACAACATGCATTCAACATGCAAGCAAATCTGAAAAATTCTGGAGACATGCATGCAACATGCATGGACTAATACTTGCACATGCAATGGTAAATTGCTAGCAAATGGTGAATTTGTTGACATGCAATGAATTAATCAACCTTACGTAGCAATTGGATCTTCTCGACTATGGTGGACAACGGAGTAGATAAAGAGAACGTGAGCAAAAAATATTAAATTATACTCACAAAGAACTTGCTACATGATCAAACTACTTTCAAGTGTCCTTCATGTATCAAATCTTTCTACAAATCTACTCCTCTGTAAACAAAATTACAGATTTAGACCACAAAGTAGAATTCGAATCAGAGCAATGTAAAGTAGTCGATAGGAATGAGAACATGTAAGAGGCATGGATACTTGTACAAATTAAGTCATCGTTTTTCTACCTCTAGTCAGGCTCTCAATACTTTAAAAATCAATATGAGTTTACTTTGGCATTATAGACTTGGTCATTTGAATCATGCTTATGTATCGAACATGTCTAAGCAGTCCATTGTATTTGATCTCGACTATCCAGATAGAAAAGTCAAATTACATGTCTGTCAAGACTGTATAGTCAATAAGCAAGCTAAGAAACCTTTTAGATCAAGAGGACTATTAGATATTGTACATACAGATATATGTGGCCAATGCAGAATCCTTCATTAAAGGACGCAAAGTACTTTATTGCTTTTATTGATGAATTTTTCAAAAGGACAATGGCGTACTTCATTAAGAAGAAGTCAGAGGCCTTCAACCTCTTTAAAAACTTCAAAGACCGTGCAAAGAAAGAAACTGATAAATAGATCAAAGCCCTGAGGTCCGACAACAGGAGAGTATATCTGTATTGAATTCAAGGAGTACTGCCAAAGCCAAGGCATTGAACAATAGTTCATTATTCCCTATTCACCTCAGTCAAACGGGCTAGCCGAGAGGAAGAATCGTACCTTGGTCGAGTCAACCAAATGCATGCTGCCTCACGCATCACTACCGAAGAGTTTCTGGGCTGAAGCTGTCTCCACCGTAGCTTACATCCAAAACAGATATTCGATTAGAGCCCTCTTAGAAAAGATACCTTATGAGATTTGGACTAAATCTAAGCCTTCAGTGAAGAACCTACAAGTGTTCAGATGCATCGTCTACGCAAATCCCGAAGGAGACAAGGAAACAATTCGAATTCCAAAGTCTAAAAATCATCCTAATCGGTTACACTTCCTTTGACACCACTTACAAGTTGCATATGAGAAAACATTATAAACTGTCTAACATATATTGTGGACCGTTTCGAAGTATAAATAAAATTGGTTTTGTAGCTTACGAACTTGATCTTCAAGATAAGTCAACTATTCACCCAATGTTTCATGTAAGCTGGTTAAAATTAAATTTACATGAAGGTGATGTAGTTGGATCTGATGAACATCTTATCCATTTGAAAGATTTATCGCTTAATGTACCTTTGGAATCTGAAAGAGTACTCAAAACCAGAGATAAACAACTAAGAAATTGTTCTATCTCTGAGTGCTTGATTAGGTGAAAGGGTCGGACTGAGGATGATGATTCTTGGGAAAGGGTTGAAAGCATAAAGAAGAGATTCTCTCATTTCCACTTCTGAGGACAATAGTTCAAGAGGGAAAAAATATTACGTCCATGTCTAGTATGTGGGATTCAAAATAATTCATGATATGGATAACCCGTACTCCAGTGTATAAGGTTAATAATTATGCCACATCATTTTGGTCTTCAGCTTTTGTGCAAGAATAAGAGATAAAATGTTTTTGATAGGAATAGAAGGATCCTAGAAGAAATATTCTCTAGATTTTGGAGAGTATAACTCTTGTAAGGACTCGCCCATCTCCTCATTGTGATTTCTAATTTCAAAAGCCAAGATCCCCTCTCTTGCATTCACTCATTTTGGCTTGGGGGTGAAGTGATTAGGGTTTTGACTAGCCATTTCCTGTTCGTTAGGTGGTTTTGTTCCACAGGTGTCCTTTTGATTGAATGTACCAAGATCTAAGGAGATTTTTACTTGGCAATCATAATAGTGGTATTAGAGCTAAGGTTTACACCAATCAAAAAGTGGAATCAAGATTCTTGCTTTTTGTAGCTTTTTGGTAGATCTCTTTGCTTTTTGCTTCCAGGTGGTGGAATTGACCTCCAAGTAAGTGGCTTCTCTGATTTTGGAGTACTTGCAGCCTATTGATCATGATTATGGACTATTTTCATAGAAATTGATAGAAATCAATGAATTTTTTAAGGTTTTTTGAAAATTTTCAACTAGTATTTAATGTTTTTGCTTGAAATTCATCAAAGCTGTTGTTCATGAACGTTTCTCAAAAGGTTGACCTGAGCGAAGATGACACTTATTGTTTTGGTGTACATTTTATCTTGTGGTACCACCCTCCATAAACTATAGCTTCAATTTCATGAAAACCTCATAGCTAGCCTAAGATAATTTGTCATGAAGTTGCCTTAGCCATTATGCCTCAATTGAAAACTTGGAGCATCACATCTAAAAACTATTTTTATTAACTTCTTATGGTCTTTTTCTTATTGTCTATGTCAAAATGACGATTTCTCCTCTAAGATTTATGACTTTAGCTTTATAAGAGACCATGCAAACTAGACACTTACCGATGAAATCTCAAGCTAGCAAACCAAACAATGCTACAAACAAAAGACCAAACAATTGAGTGACTATGATCTCTAGTTGCACACCAACCAAGACTCAAAAAAACCAACCCAAGAGCACATAGTAAGCACACAAATTTTTGATTATGTTGTTTGAAATCACATTGAAAAAACACGAACTCCACCTTCTCAGAGTCCACGATCTGTGATGCAAAAGATAACCATGCCCATACCCAATAGTGAAGCACATCAACTCATCGATGTCCCATACATATGGCTAAATGATCAACAACCATCATCTCTCATGGGTAAAGTAGACATGTTTACACCCACCTAGGAAGCACGTTGACTCACTAGAATCCACCAAAGAAAAATTTGTGCTTACACCAAACTAGGCAAAAATCTAACTCATTAGCCTTCATGACATGTCTTTCAATGAGAGTTTGTGTAGCTTGTATTATCAAGATCCGATTGTGCTCATACCTTGTAAGACAACATCTTGACTCATTAGTTGCCTTTGCAGATATGACAGATGTTGGCTCATCCTGGCAAGGGTAATGACCATGCTTACAGTAGATCATGATTCATCATATGAAGTTGTACTAAAAACCATCCTAAATATGAGTGTGCCCCTTCTTACAATGTCCTAAACATCACAGCCAATATACCTTTTTGATACTCCTATTTGAATAGCCATTCTCCATCAGTCTACCTCACAAACTAGCTAATAGACTTTGATATACAGTGTTGTGCCAACACCTCATGGGAATATGGGGAAAGCAACTTCGCTTATTGGCTTCAGCAGTCACCTAACAAAGCAAGCAATTAGTCGTAGTAGCCAACATGACAACCAAAACTAACTCCATGTGATACCCTTCCAACAAGCCTAACCCAGCTTAGACATCCAACACAAGCACAAGAAAATCACCTTGGCAACATGCCAGTAACAAAGCAAGCCTCGAACCATCTAAGGTAGCTATCCAACCAACTCTACACGTTATGAGTCTTTTCCGTAATCAACCAAGCAAACATGCCAACCCATTAATCCAAAGAACAAACTTGGAGCCAAAAACTTTCCTGAAATTGTTTTAGCATAACATATTGAATGCAGTTGAGAACATCATACTACAATGTTTAAAAATTTGTGCTCTATAGGAATAATAAAAACAGATCATATCATGTAATTCTATAAATGAATGAAAAAGTTGAGACTAAGCAAAAAATATCAAATCTATGATAACTACAAAAGTTTAGATTTAACTTTTTTTGTTATTCAATACATTATAAGTAAAAATCTTTATGATTTTAAATTTCTTTGGAAAAGACATTCCACTTTTAGGTATGTTTTTTTTTTAAATAAAAATGTAATTTCCTTTCAGAGTCACTCTCAACTCAAACAAATCCTCCTACCAAAACCATTCTGATTCTCTCTCCAATCGCCTAATGTGTTCTTTATATGTGTAGTGTTGGAACAATTGATCAAAGCCTTTTAGAACGCTTGTAAACTGTTTGTAAACCTTGCCAGATAAATATCTTAGCAAAGTTAGCAAATATGAGCCATGCTGATTTGGGAGACATATAGGAGTTTCAGATCTGCTTTGCAAAACATCAACAGATGAAGATCGATACTCCTTTTCACCTGGAGTTGGATGAATTGCACATTAACTTGTTAGCGTTTATGGAGCCACATCCATTGATCAACTTAAGGAAGTCAATAACTACTCTAATGGTTAGGACTCTTCTTCATGTTATGACTTCATGCATAACATAATAGACATGCAAAAATGATGTAGCTAAAAAAAGAACAATTATAATCTTGTTTTGATAAATGTTTTTTTATTTCAGCATCAACGAACAATGCTTGTGAGCGTATACAACGTCAATTAGACATTACTTCTTCTTTCTGTAATTGCTTGAGAAACTTAGCTTAATTAACTTATCTTTTAAGATAACATACAAGTTCTCATCCTCGCTAGATTTGGGTTCTATTCAAATTTCTCTCTCTCTCTCTCTCTCTCTCTCTCTCTCTCTCTCTCTCTCTCTCTCTCTCTCTCTCTCTCTCTCTCTCTCTCTCTCTCTCTCTCTCTCTCTCTCTCTCTCTCTCTCTCTCTCTCTCTCTCTCTCTCTCTCTCTCTCTCTCTCTCTCTCTCTCTCTCTCTCTCTCTCTCTCTCTCTCTCTCTCTCTCTCTCTCTCTCTCTCTCTCTCTCTCTCTCTCTCTCTCTCTCTCTCTCTCTCTCTCTCTCTCTCTCTCTCTCTCTCTCTCTCTCTCTCTCTCTCTCTCTCTCTCACACACACACACACACACACACACACACATGAATGATAAATTTTTCATGACACCGATCTATCTATTAAATGGTCAATACTAACCTTACCCTATTGACTTGAAACATATCAGCTCATGATGAGTCCCTTGTCTTGGGCCTACCGCGACACAATACAACATAGGTTTTGGCTTGTCTAGTTTCTATCTACTCACTCACACTGTCTTTCGCTTCGTCTACGTCTTTATCTATGACCATTATTATTCCAAAATACATTAACAAAAATCACGACAATTGCAAGTTACAAAATCCCAAAATTGTAGAAGATCATTATTATGTCCATGTCTGATATTAAGGATTCAAAATACTTATTTTGATGTGGATATTTGGCACTCCAATGTATGAGTTTAGCAGTTATACTTGGACATTCTAGTCTAGGCCCATGCACTCCAATTTGGACATGTGGATTAATGCATGGTGTTTGATGACTATATGCATGTAGAGGAGTATCAATAGTGATTGGATATGAGTCTAGAAAAGGATTAGGGTTCTACATTCCTAGGCTCCTGGTCTATATTTATCGACAAAAACTTACCCTACTCCACTTCCAAAATCTAATATTCAATTGCAAGAAACATGTCCTCTCATGTATTCAATCACGGTGGCTCGGGGGTGAAACTTGTTGAGGATTGATGTTTAGTTTCTTTTTGGTTGGGTGGTTTGATTCCATAGTTATTTTTTTTGGTGTTTATAGGAAGATCTTAACGATCTACACTAAGCAATCTTTACAATGGTATCAGAGCCTAGGGCTTCCAGTTTAGTCATCTCTAGGAGAGGACGTCCTAACATGAGATATCCAACGATGTCGGCTGCCCATTATGGAATGGTGTCAACATGGAATAATATGGCATCAGGGAGTTCATCATCTACCCCTCTACTCTCAGATACGTTGCATATCCGTAATAGGTGATCGGCTAGATAGTGCTGCTTGCCCTTGGGAACAACGATTTTGAAGTCGAACTCTTGGAGAAGTAACATCCACCTAGTGATCTATTCAGTGGTGCATGGTCTATTTACCACAGTAGGGCTTGGTGATTGACAAAGAAGACGAAGGGATTGTATAAAGCCCACACCAAGGATGCATTAGCCAAGCAAGCCAATAACAAAGCAACACAAGGGAAACAGATGGTGGACAAACCAACCCAACCAAACCTAGATCTTACGGATCTAGCCCCCAAGCTATGGATCAATCTCAAAGAGGAATGAGGCATCACACCAGCAGCATACAGCTACTAGCACCACAATCAAGCATACACTAGTGAGAGTCCAATAGGTATACTTATACCCTCCAAGGCCCATGTACCACTAGTAGTGCACTGTGACACCTCACTGGACACCTCTGCAGCCTATCTGAGCCACACCATCCAGTTCTCCAATGACTCATTGATAGACCCATACAAATCCACCATCATGAGTTTAGGCCTACAACCATTAATTATGACCTTAGACACATAAGGGCCCCAATTCCCTTATAGTCATAACTCGCTTACGGGTTGTTGGTCTACCGATCTCTATCGTGGACACGCTACCCGAGACCAATCGTGGGCATGACATTCTTGGAATAGGAAGGAAGCTTAAGGAGAAACTCCCCCCTTATTCAAGTTCTGTCCTCATAACTTAAAATTGGAAAAGTTCATCCTTAAGCTTCCTTCCTATTCCAAAGAATCATCAGCGTCTGTGCGTCCCTTCCATCAAATCAGATGCTCGGTAACTACACGATTCCTCAATCGTTTAGTTCTTGTATCCAAGATATTTTCGAGTTCAAGTCGAGACACACCCGATGATTCATCCAACAGGTCCAATTGGTCTCCAGAACCGAGATGCTCACCTTCATGTAGACTCTTCTTGAGTCAACTTACTTGAAAAACCAAATGCACTTGAATTCCTTCCAAGAGGTCCAACTGGTAAGCTAAGGTCTCGATTTTTTTTCAAGATCTGATACGGTCCTCTATACCTAGGGGACAATTTGTAATGCTTGTCGGTACGCATTACACTAGAATCCTCCGGAATTCTCAAATACACCCAATCCCCGGGGCACTTGAAAGTCTCAAGGTGATCTTTTCAGCTTAGCATAATGTCGGTCCCTATCCTGGGACATTCTCACATGTTATCTGTAGCATTTCATGCATACCTAGACATGGCACAAAGTGTCATTCCAAAGTTAGGATCCCATCTAGAATGCGTCTAGATTCAATTTTTCTTAAGTTCTTATCTAGAATAACTTAAGATTCATCAAAACTTCATTACATGAAGCTCTAACTTTTGGCTACCATCAACTATCCAATTCTACCTGAGTCTTCCGGGATAGTATTCCATCTTTTCCAATCGGAAAAAGATTAATGCCAAAAGTGCTCGTGCTCCTGACTCAGTTAGCTGTATCGGATTTAGAAAATATTTAAATGTCTAAGTGTGGTACCAAAACACCACATTTAATCTGATTCAAATCCCACCTAGGTCAATAAGCAATTCTCATCGAGAAATTACTATTACCTAGCAAGAAATTGTGTCTTTACAATTCTCGTCAATATGTCTATGTTCTAACTAAAGTTATACATGCTAATAATCTCAGTCCACAGAATACATTGTAGATCCACTGGATTGAGAACTTGCGCAAAGAAATCATGATCTCACACAATGATTCACTACATAACATATCTCTATAGATCTTACCTGATCTATATACAACACTTTTCAACTGAGAATCATGTCACTCAGTTAACTTTAAGAGAAAATATTTCTCAAAGAGTGCTATTTCACAACCAAAATCTCAACCGAAGATAATGTAAGAATATATTCTTAGCGTGAATTTCATTTCTTGCATCAACTCACGGATCCAAGATGACTCTAAGATCAAGTTGATTACAACTAGCAAGGAACAAGTTTCAACAAGCCAGTATCTTGCAATAGAATTCCCTAGTTGTGATACAAATCAATCGGGCTTCTAATCAACAACTCTTCTACTACAATAGTGTTTTCTAATTTTCTTTCTCTTACATCTTCTAACTAGATATGTACTATAATCCTTTAAAGGATTTCTGTAATATCAAAATATCTTATCGTTCCTGATTCAAGAAACAGGTTGTCAATTATTCAGCAACGGATTCCTCCTAGAATCCTTGATAGACCGTTCTATTCTTCCTACTTCTCCCCCTTTTAACAGGAAACCACACAAGTTTCCAAGTTTTGCATATCAGTCTAGATATGCCCAAGGAGAAGTTACAAAGAAGAATTACAAAAAAAAATCTTGAAAGTCAAGAAACGCATTGCATTAATAGTATCAAATGCAGTTAATGTCCCAGCACTTTTCCCTGAATGACTTATCGTAAGATTTTCTTCGTTACGATTAAAGAAAATTGACCTATATAATCAAAAAAAGGGTTTATTGAAGATTCATATAAAAGAAACAATTTTTAGAAAACGATTTCATTTGTCATTCATGTGACATCATCCAAGGTCAACGGGTATTAAAAATTACCTTCCCAAGGAATCACATGAAATGCTAAGATATTCACAAATATATTCTTAATATAAAGAAATAGCTTGTCGGGTTTCCGGTTTTGTGAATTTGAGATATCCATAAGGGGTCATGACCAATATCTCAAATTTTCGACAAAACACCCTTTTATAACCCATAATATTTGGCATCATTTAGATTTATGGCCATACTATGGTCAATCAAATCCCATTAGTTTTAGATCTTCATTTTGGAATTGTCTACGTCCCATACCACAGGTTCTTCCTCCACAAAGGCCCTCCACTTCCTGATCAAATCGTCCAAAAAACTCATTTGATTTCATAAGGAATTTGTCTCATAGAGTTGTCAAAAACTCTAGATCCGACGAATGACTCGTTATTCAATGGAGTCCCAACCAATGGTACATTAAAGTTCTTGGAAATATGACATTTTTTCTTTACCAGTTTCTTAATCTTTACGGTCCCTCAAAGGAGCATAGGATTCGCCTTTACCTTTCTTACGTGACAGATTAAGAAGAGGAAAAAAATGAACGGGGAGGTAAATGGATGCAATGGCTTGACATAAGCTTCTATAAATGCCCAATGTCACAACCAACTTCCAAATGAGTCCTCTGCCTATCAGGTCTTATGACTCTTTAGATCAGTTTGATTACATGGCATTACCTTGCTTATTCTTTTTCCTCTTAGACAAGCGTCCGCTTTGAAAAAACGATTATTTGTTTCCTTTTAATCTTTGACTTCCATTTATCGGTTTCAAGATCATTTTGTTCACACATGCCCTTTCGTGAAGTAAAGTAGATGTTTCAAAGGGACCATGCCACTTTGGTCAAAATTTTGAGAAACTGTTGGACATAAATGTCCAGTTTCCAATGGCCCATGGGGCAATCACTGCAATTTTGCTATCCTCACCTAAACATTGCTTTAATGATCCCACAAAAAAAAACGGAAACTAATAATTGACAAAAGCCATTTAGACTAAACTAGGAAAAAAATAAAATAAAAGAGAATTAACTCCACATCTAAACTTAGCTTCATTACTCCCCCGCCCCCCAACTGACAAAAACATAGAAAGTTTTTAAACTTTCTAAACTCGCTCCTCCTCCCTTCTTATTTCTCACACACTCGAGCCACGCAGATCTGTTCGTGCCACATCCTCAGGCCTGAGCAGGTCCGAACTTCTGCTTATTTCTGTAGCAACAGTCGCGCCCATGAGAGAGAGAGAGAGAGAGAGAGAGAGAGAGAGAGAGAGAGTGTGTGTGTGTGTGTGTGTGTGTGTGTGCGCGCACGTGCACAGGTCCATGGGGGAGATGGCGCCCGCTAGAAACTATTCAAATCCGGCTAAGCTTTAGAGATCTTTCAGATTCTGTGAAACAGACTATGATCACGTCACTGATCAAATCATCCACAAGCTACCAAAGAAAAAATGCAATAGATTGTAACATGGCATTTTTGTCTGCCAACTGCAAATACACCTTCAATCAACTGCTTTTCACCTTGTTTGCAGTTCTTTTGTAGCCATGCATCTGGTTCTTCCACAAAACAAAATCTGAAACAATTTAGAAGCAAAGTTGCTATAGGTTAAAACTTCTTTTATGTCAGTTTTCTCTAACTTGTAGGCTTTTCTTTGTATCACTTTCTTAAAACAAGTTTTAACAAAAGTTTCAAGCAAAAACGTGTTTGACTTAAAAGCAAAAACGTGTTTTTAATTAACACTGCAAGCTTTTGACCGTTTCTCTTATGGATTGTTACTCTCCACAAAGCACAAATAATACTTTGCTTAGAAGGATGAGATTTTGGTTTTAACAGCATGCTGCAAATATTACCCGTTTGCAGATTCCTTAAAAGCTTGAATCCATAAAGATTGACTAACAACCCATTTTTGCAACAAAACGGCTGCCTTTCCTATGGGTTCTCTTTTAAACCATTATTCTACCATTCCATCCCGTCATTAAAGTTCACTCTTTCACGATTTCAAAAAAAGTTAGAGTCTTGAACTTAAAAGGTTGTGTATTACTTCGATTCAAGGCTAAAGCATTTATCAGCACTTAAAGAATGTAATAATCAACTATCAAATAGAGATAATCATTTGGGTCTAGGACGTCTAAATTCCACGAATTCAATCATTCATTTACTAAATCTGAATTAATTGAAACATCAACATATTTTGAGCCACATTCACAAGCGTGTGGAAGTATAATTTCATATAATTATAATCAATCTCCACAGTGGAAGGGGTTATATGAATCTTAATTCAATTATCTGATATTTAAGAAATTTCTAAAAAAATATAGGTTCAAATAAAAGAGAGATAGATTTAAGGGTTTCCAAATTTTTTAAATAATGAAATACCTTTTGGGATCCAAATCTATATCTCATAATTTTCCAACAAACCCTAAACCACATTTGGGAAGGGATGAAGTGATAGAAGCCTGAAATAAAAGATTGGTTGACCGAGTCGACCAATTATGTTAATCTACTTCAAATTCCTGAAGTATAATTGATAGCAAGTGAGAATTTATAGCATCCACATCGGACACATAAATCTTCTCTTTTTTGAACAACAGTTCATTAGGGATAGAGAAGTCATCAATACTTTTTTTATCCTTTCTCCTAGACTGATCACCATGTAAATAATTCTTGCTTAATGAAACTGCTAGAACCCTCATCCAGATTGGTCCAAAATGCAAGTATTTCTCACAAAGACCTCTCGAGGAGAGAGAAAAATTTGTGCTAATCTTCGCTATGACTCACTAATAAAGACTAATTTCACTTGGTGTATCAAAACCTCCATCTGCTAGTCTTACAAATTATTTCAATGATTCATGTCATTGAGTGCATTACTCAATTGCTAGCAAATTTGCATGCACGAGAGTACAACAGGATTTGGGACTTCTTCAGTCATCTTGGATCATCTATTATCAGAAAATAACTTACTTCAGTTAATAAATATGTCTATTCTCAAGTATAGTGAGATATAATGACCAAAATCCAACTAAAATTAATCCTCAGTATGGTCATTTCATTGATCTAAGTTCATTTCATATATAACTTCAAAAAATAAAAAAACTGAAAAATTCAAAATTTTGAAATTTAATTCTTTTTTAAATTCTTATGTAACTTAAACAAATTCAACAAAAAGTATTGTTAGTACAAAAGCAATCAAGATAGATACAAAATAGGTTGGATTGACTCCATTAGTGATCCTCTTGTGGATTTGTCACAATAAGTATCCAAAGAAGCATGAAAAAAAGCAATTTTCAATACTTTTTGGGCTTTCTATGCCTTCTAAGTTTTGATTTATCTACTCTAACCTCTTGGATAGCTTCAAAAGACATTGATTAACTCTCTTGCAGGGTCCACAAGGCAATTTACAACAATATGCAATCAAATCTATGAGAAAACTTGCAAAAATAATCAATTTTGGCAATTTTTCGTGTTTTTTCACCTACATAACGCTGAATTCTATCTCATGCATCCACATACTGATCACATGCCACTCAAATTAATCCATAACAGCCATCAATTATTCTAATTTTGCTAGATCATAGCTCTTACTACTCTTTTCTAGCCAAAAAGCCTAAAAAATAAGCGATTTTTGACTAAATCATAGTCTAGAACCATAAATCTTGCAAAATTCCAGTATGCAATCATTAATTCCACAATTAATAAAACCCTAGCTGGAGATACACTTGCAGGAAATTCAAATCTACCATAAGTTATGAGATATACAAGCGAAACCTTGAAAAATCGTCATAAACTGGCTAACATCGACAATAATCTATAAAACCCTGGAGAACATCGACAATGATAGATCTTAACAACATGCAAGTGAAAACACTGAGAGAACACCCATTTGAAATCTTGTTTTCCACCAAAAAGAAAAAACTAATCGATGACTACCCAAGATCCGATGAAAAGCCTCACAGCTCCAAGTTCTTCAATCTTCGTAAGCCTTGCTTTGATACACTATAAGAAACAACACCTCTACATCCTGCTTACAAGACAAACACAAAGAGACAACGTTGGAGCGAAACCACCCAACCGATCAATCTCCAGTACCATCACCCTTGAGCTACGGGATAAAATGTAGGTGTGAGAGAGAAATTTGGTAAAGAAAGCCACACAATGGAATAATAGTAGGGTGAGTTCTTACCTGGATATATAGCCTCAGCCTCTCCTATGCATGTTTCCATGCACACTAAGAATATTTCCAAAAGTGCTTTCCATTACTCTTTTAAATATTGATAATCGAAATCGGCTTGATAAGTAAATGGCCTTACTAAGTTTAAATCAATCTGATTTTGAGATGACAATTAGTTTCACTTAAGTTGAAAAAAAAAAAATTGATTTATTAACTAATTATAACAATTTTTTGAACAAGTAATCAATCATGGTTGATGAAACCGCAAGTCCAAGTAGGACGACTGTTGTCTCCAAATTTGTTAGTAACTAAGTGGCACTCATAAAATTGAACAATTGAAATAGTTTACAAATCAACAGATGGAACTTTCAACGAATCACTTAAAAGCACTGTCATTGTCAAATTTGAGTTTCAAATAGGAACCGTATTCGAGAGGGAAGAAAGTAAAGAAACTTGAGGTAGTTGACGACCGGTTAACAAAATGAAACAATTATTTTAATCTTCACAGAATTTCATAAAATGGGAACAAAGAGTTTGCACTCTTATCTCCAACTACTATCATAAATTTATCAACTATAAAATGGGAGCTCCGAAATATTTTGACGAATTAAATCAATTGGCATCAAAACCACCAAAGAAAAAAAAAAGAATTTATGTTCTAGATTAAGACTAAAAAATGAATATTTGTTATGTTTGTAATCAGCCTGAGCATATGATGAAATTGTCCTGAAAGAAAGAAATCTGCGACATAGATCGAGATCTCTATAGAAAAAGATAAAACTTTGGAAATTAACTTGGATAATTGTGAGTATGAATATTCTTCTAGTACAACTCCTTTCTGTCTAATGATTTATTTCATTTAAGGAGCACAATAAAGGATGAAGAAATTAGTATTTTATTGGACAATGATTTGACTCATAACCTTATTAATTCTCGTCTTGTGTAGAAACTCAGCTTGACAATTGAAGCCATCAATCACATATACAAAATTTGTTTAGCTTCAAGAACTGAGTTGGAGACTTGGGACGTTAAAGTGCCGAATCTTTTAATGATGATTCAAGATCATAAACAATTGATTAATTTTCATGTTTTGGACTTGGCACGTAGTAATTTAATTTTTGGCTAAAAATGGTTATTTAGTAAATCATCTTCTCTAGCAATTGATTTTGAAAAGCATGTTCCCACTTTCAAGGCGATGATAAAAAACTCTATTTTTTGAAAATAATCTTGTTTATCTATTTGACATGATTTATAAAAGTAATATAATGGAAACATTTGATGATTCACAATATGAAGTTTTTTCTATGTTTGCAATACCTATTGTAAATGTTTCTAAAATGTATCTAAGTAGTTGTAAATTTTCTGCAATTCTAAACTTGGTAACTTTAGATCATGAAGAAGTAATGAAAAATCAAATAATAAGTGAATTTCAAAATGTCTTTCCAACTAAATTACCTCATGGTTTATTACCGTCTAGATCAGTAGGCCATAGAATAGAGTTAATTGTTGACAGATATCTCTAGACAATCTTACAAATTTTCTCAAGAAGAGGAGATAGAAATTACAAATCAAATACAAAACCATCTAAGAATAGAACATATCCAACCTAGTAAGTCACCATGGGGTGCTCCTATTTTTTTGAAAGCAAAGAAAAATGGAAGTTTCCGAATGTGTGTGGATTACAAGGGGTTAAACAAGATAACTATTAAAAATATATATTCATCACCCACGATTAATGACATGGTTGATCGCTTTAGGTGGGACAAATTACTTCAATAAGATTGGTCTTTGAATAGGGTACCATCATATAAAAATTAAGTCCAAAGATATGCAAAAAAACTAGATTTTGTAAAATTTGGTCATTCTGAGTTCTTAGTGTTGCCTTTTGGGTTAACAAATGTTCTAGCAACATTCCAGTAAATGATGAACGATTTATTTCATCAATATTTGGAGAATTTATGATAGTGCTTTTAGATGATATTCTCATCTACATTAGAACCTTCGAGAAACACATATAACATATCAAAACTGTCTTGACAAAACTCTAACATGAGTTACTCTACACCAAGGAATCCAAATGTCAATTTACTTAGATAATAAAATCGAGAATAAAATCATAGTTATTGATTGACCAATTCCGCAAATTGTTAAACAAGTAAAATTATTTTTCGGATTACACTTTATTTTAAAGATTTATTGAGGATTACACCAAGGTCAGAGCACCACTCAATAATCTGACAAAAGGTGTTGTTACCAAAAAGAAAAAAAGAAATCAACCTAATCCGCATGTTGTTTAAAATGAGGAACTGAATCAATGTTTTAAGAAACTTAAAGTCATGATTGTTTCTTACAGATTGCAAATCTAGATCAATTTTATGTCGTTAGAACAGATGCAAATGATACTACAATTGGAGCAAGTTACATATCCATAAGGGCACGTAACAGGTTTCCTGAGGTGACAGCTCTTATGGGACAAAATACTAGCCTGGAGCTATAGGTCTGTTGGGTACCACGTGTCAATGTCCTATTGGCATGAGGTAACCCCTTTGTTATGGATTCGCATCAGTGTGCACAACTGACACATGTCGCTAGTCATGCGTGACCCCTATGGACGGAGATGACTCCATCTGGACTATGTATATAGACATGGATCCCCATGAGCTTCTCATTCATTCTCTCCTAAAAAATGAAGAGCTCTTTCCATTGGTGGTCAGGTCAGGATGATTATCTAGGCCTCAAGATGTAGGTAGGCGAAGGTCGAGGGAAAGGCTTGGCGGTATGGGACACCATCGCTTACCGGAGATCCAAGCTTTGCTTGAAGGTGGTCTATAGCTCAAATAACGCGAAATCTTTTGAAATGGGTCAAATGTAGAACAACTGATCAAACATATCTTGATTCTACTAACAAAGTGCGCAGTTTACTTGACAAAGGATGAGAAAGAAATGAACTCAAACTCGAAACATTTCTATTCGTGACCAACTCGAAGGTTTCGTGAAGGATTTGCAAAATTTGTCTTGTAGTCAACTCAAAAGATTTGCAAAACAGTTTCTTGTAGAAGCTTGTGGCTTTCTTGTTGAAGCTCGAAAGATTTGCGAACAAAATCTTGTCGCGAAATATTTTGTTTCTTGTTCAAACCTCAGATGTCGCGAAATTGTCGCGAACAATTTGCGAAAACTTTTGGACTGTTCTTCAAGCTCACCTGTCGCAAAACAGTTTGCGAAATATTCTAGATTTCTTCTTCAAGCTCAAGAATTGTCATCTGTCACGAACAATTCACGTCGCGAACAAAAATTATTCGACCCTGGAATCAGAGCGTCTGTTTGAATATCAACCGTCATGAACGGTTAGATATCTACTGTTACAATATTAAAAGGCCAAAAGACCTGTAAATAAAAGGCCAAAAGACCTGTCCTATAGCAATATAAATACATGTGCACTACTCGTTGTAACTCACTCAATCAGAGACACAACGAGATAAAACAACAAAAGATGTATATTGATTCACATTCAGAGTTATAAAAATTCGTTTTTGATCAATAGTTTCTTATTGTCTAAATTGTCTTAAGTTGTCTCTTACTTCCGCATATTATTTCCGCACGCATATTCAATCCAGGTAAACACTGTTCTATTAGTACATAGATCTGATATAGTCCCGATTGAAGACACTGATATTAGTTTGATTGATTCAAACTTTCATCGTGTTCTCTGTGGAAGAATAATTACTATTTTTCCTACAGTGGTATCAGAGCATACGGAATTAAATTTGATACAGTGGTGTCAGAGTATACAGGTTCAAATCTGATACAGTGATATCAGAACGAATTAGAGTCGATACAATGGTATCTTCGCATCCCTCTCAGCACTCTTCATACATCCATCAGCAAGCCACTATCTGGAGTGTTTCAAAAAATTAGAAGATGTCGTCCATCGTCAATATTCAAGCTAAGATCACTACGATCTTGGACCTAGAAGGTTCAAAATACTTGATTTGGAAATTAAAGACTTCACTCTTATTGAAGGGCGAAGGTCTATTGCAATGGGTAGAACCAATCGAGGAGAATCCAATAGCTACTCCTAGCAAAGAACTTCAAGAATGGAGTTTAAAAAATGACAAAGCTATAACAATTATTGCGTCTTCAAGGCATGACAATATAATGCTAGATCTTACATCAATTTCGAACGCAAAGGATTTATGGGAAGAATTGCAAACCAAGAATGAGACTCGATCTCATAATCAGATCATGTTCTTGGAAGACCAATTAACTTACCTACAGTGGGATGGCAAAGACCCGAACACATTCGTGCGAAAGATTAAAGATCTGTTTATTTTTTTGAAAAATTCTGGTGTAGAAAATACAATTTCTAAAGAAAAAACAGCTTAGTTATTTTTTTCGAGCCCTACCTAAGTCATTCCACACAACAAGGACCTTATTGGCGAAAGATACGACAATGACACTTCAAAAGGCAATAGACGGAGTTAAGGAGGAAGTAGAAGCTCGTGAACGCTATGACGACAATGGTGATTCTAAAAATGCTCTATTTACTCAAAAGAATAAATCTTCTAAGAAGTCTGAGTTTAAAATTGAGTTGTCTAAGAAGAATGAGTCTAAGACAAATGAACAACAATATGGTAAACAACAGAAGAATTCTGGTGATAAGAAGATCTGCAATAGATGCAAAAGATCAGGTCACACAAAAGAAAAGTGTTGGTTAAATCCAAAGATTGAATGCATTCATTGTCATAAACGAGGTCATGCAGCAGTAGACTGTTATCAGAATCCCAAAAACAAAAAGGAACAGAATCGAAGTGAACCTTCATATTCAAATTATGTCAAAGACAACAAGAAACTCAGCAGCTTATGTTAGTGCTGATCTATGTTGTTCATCTAATTCAATTCGAGAAGTAGTACTTGATTCAGGAGCCACCTCTCATTTTGTTTTCTCAAAACAAATTTTGTTTGAGTACAAGAAAACGAACTATTCGAGATTCATTATACTTGGAGACGGTTCTAAATACGTGGTTGATGAAACTGGTGTATTATGGCTGGACACGAATCAGGGAGACAAGAAACTAGAGGAAGTTCTCTATGTCCCTACTCTTGATAAAGATCTTCTATCTGTAGCTAAGATAGTCGATACAGGTGTAATAACCCTAAAGGATTGCCCCTAAGATGAGGATAGGAGAACACAATAAGAGAGACTATGGAGCCAAACCGCCCAACCAATCCTAGATCAAACCTAGATCTAGCCCCCAAGCCATGTCATGTGAAGCAAGAGGAGAAGAGAGAACCGGGTAACCTAAACCCAATATGTCGACGGGAGAATCTCCACCTCATTATATAGAGAGTAGAGTCCTGTGCATGAAACCATGCAACCCCCATGCAGGTCAACTATAAATAGGTCTCATCTCTTCAGGCAGTCCTCCTGCCTGTATTCGTCACACAGACATGCAATACTCCATATATCTCAATTAGAGTGTCTGGGTCCTCTCAAGGTAATTAGTCACAAACTGGCCTTGACATGGAATTAAATCATGGCGTGACCAATAATCTCGAGTACTGGAGGGCCGGTCTACCATATTAGGACTATTCCAAGTCCTTAACCGAATATGGCCATAACATTCTTCCCTCCTTAAACTGCTTCTATCCTTAGAAGCTCCTCAAGACAGGAAAAAATATAGGAACAGTTCTTTTAACTTACAATATTAACCGAGGAAAATATTATTTTTAGTCTGACTTCCATATCAAACAAGTACTCAGAGATATACCTATTTCTAACAGTTAATCTTTGTTCTGGAGTACAACTCAAGTTAGAAAAAAAGTATACTAAGCAATAAATTTCTCAACTAGGTTATACTCAACACAAGTTAGTAACATCACCTTCATGTAAAACACTTACATGAACTATTGAGTGAAATATTACCTAAATTAGGAGATTAAAGTTAAAGAAAAATAATAATAATTACAATCTGAAATCATCCACAAACTCTGGCAGATAATTCAAATAAAGCTTCCGAGTACAACTATCCTTAAAATCTCATTCTAAGATATGATAATTCATTCAACTAGAATCTCTAGGAGAATCATTAAGATAATGAAAAAACTCAACTCTGAGTATCCCAGATACTCTTTTGAGTTCCTGTTTCTAGCACCAACATTCATTCATCTTAATAGACTAGTCTGTCTCCTATAATAACTAGAGATCCAATAAAATGAAGAACTGTACTCAAGCATCTACAGACCAAAAACTGTAATAGAATAGTATCCACTAGATAAATTAAATTCTCCACGAGTGAAATACTTATCTTGTGAGAAAGTTTGGGAGATCCATAGGTTCTCAATAATACTGGAGTAGAGAGATTCAAAAACACTGATTTGAACTCTTACTCAAATAATAGATCAAGAATTACTCATCACACTTAAGAATCATCACCATTCCTTTGAATCCACTGACAATAATTAAGTATCTATTTATGATTCTTCAATCATAAATATTTAGATTCATATGATTCGTCAATCATAATTTTTTGGAATCCAAAACCATACTTAATCATTTACATGATACTGGAGTATATGTCCAACATAACTCAGGAAAAGTAAGAATCATTCCAAAATCTTTCCACTAAGAAAATACTGGATTTAGAAATAATCTTCAAACATGATTTTTTAACTGAAGTGCAAGATTAAAATTCTATAAATCACTGGTAATTAATGACTGAATGCATACCAAAATGACAATCATCTTCAACTACAAAAACTATAGGTTACAATCTAGAATCAAATCTAGATACCCAAAGTCCTGCTGAATATCAATTCAGATATTATTCTTGGGTTCATTATGATTCGTTATCCAATTGAGCTCTCCGGGATACAATCATCAAAGAATTGAGTCTCATTCCCTAACTAGGGAATATTCTATCCAAGAATATTGTATATCCAATGCACATATGTCTAACTAATGAACCCAAATGATTCACTAATCATGCGTCTTACAAGCAATATAATTCACAAACCATCAGTTCCTGGTGAATCCACATCACACTAATCGTTTTACCAATTAACTTCATTCTAGAGTAATCAACTACTCAAGTTAATTGTTTATGATTCAGAAATCTCAATGTCCAGGTGCATCTTTTAATTATACATGTATAACACACATTTAGATCCTTATTCAAATCATCTATTAGTTAATTCATAAATCTTCCATAGAAAGATCCGTTAACTCGGCAAGTATCTGTCAAAACAATAACATATTCGAAAAATCTCTGAGACAAATAACTCCCAACAGTTTTCCAATCCAACTTACCTCTAATTACATAATTTCTTCCACTCAATCAATCCCTCTCTGATCCTAGTACTCAAACTAAGATTAGGTTGATCCAATACAGAACTCTCAGACTTATCCTTGATCAAACTTACTTCTATTCCAACCAAAATGGAATTAGTAACCTTTGACCTTTTATTGTACTACTAATAGATAATGATTCAAATATCAAACTTGTTCTAGACCCAGATTGTCCACACAATCCCTAGTGAATTTCTCTTATTCGAAAAGTTTCAATTAGGTATCTTACTCTGAATCTATCTGAAATTTCTTTCACATGCAATCTCATTTCTATACCCTAGTTGGTTCTCTTTTGAAAGCTATGCAACCAACAAATACCCAAATAGAATTTTATCTCATCACTTCACCCCTCCTTTTAAAGAAATTATAAATTTCCATAAAAGTTAACTGGAAAGATGATATATGAAAATATCTAAATCCAAGAAAAGTCAGTAATAAGTGTTTCCACTAATGAATTCACTTCATTACACACAGGACTTCTCCTTCAAATATTTTCAAACTGAGTGATAGAAACTACTATTCCATCGAAATCCATTTATGCAACAGAGATATTCTAGGTTTAAGAAATTGAAACATTTTAACCTTAGAATTTATCTGAATTCCAAGTTTATTCACACAAGTAGTAATTTATATGACATAACAGTCTTTCAGAAGAATAACTTCATGTTGGAAAGAATCATATAACCCAGTCTGATGTCTATATTCGAGAAATTACTAAGATGTAAAGGATTAATTAAGAAAGCGAGAAATAGATTTGAGGGCCTCTGATTTTGTAAATAATGAGATACCACATTGGGATCTAGATTAAATCTCAAAATTTTCCAAAATACCCCACATTTGATCAAACAGTTTTATTTTTCCCATATCGCGACTAGGTACTAAAACACACCATTGATCATCAGATCTTTACAGTCCTAGAATTCCCTTTCCAAAATTACTGATGTCCCATACCATCAGCTTTTCCTTCCAAAAAATCCTTAACCGCCTTATTTGATATTCTAGAGATCCACTGATCTTTTAGCTGTCCTATAATCACTATAGGATATTATCTCTTGTTTCCAAATACTGGAGAATCCATTTATTTGGATGGCTGGTATGCCTATCAAATGGATACCACAAAACCACACCTGATTCTGTGATTTAGACGGAAGAATTAACATGGTTCAACACTACATGTTGATCCTTACAAGTTAATGATAAGCTTCAAATCCCCATGGATCCAAGAGCATCAACTCTAGGGACAAGCTTCTATCAACTAACGGATCCAATGTAATCCATATATCAGATCCTACTTCTAACATCACAATTGACATCCAAAACTGTGGATAACTCAATGGTCACAAAAATATTAGTTATGAATTCAACTAAATGAATCCTACCCTAGAAATTAATATCTGGTATTAAGCAATTATTTTCTAGGATTGCTATTATTACGATTTTTCCAAAAAAAATTGGACTGTTCTCCCTTTACATACTGGCTTAAGAATTACTTCATTAAAAATTATATATATTTAATGGGGAATAAGATTTGGATTCGGGTACTTCCTACACTGTATTCACTCCAAAATAATATTGTTGAATAAGGAATTACTTCCAAATACTATGAATTTTCCATTAATTATTTAACAAGTATCTCAAAAGCTTTGGTTTGTTAAATTTTAATGACCACAATCATCAAATCCACAATAACCAACTGATCGGTGTTCCACCGATTTGAAAAGGAGAAAATCGAAAAAACACAATTTAACTCCATTTACTGAGAGTACGCAATCTCCAGAGTTTAAATGGTTTAAATAGCATCGTACCAAAGAATCGAATTCCTAAATTGGGTATATGCCAAAATCGTACCACTCTTTCGTTCCGTCAAGATCGGTTTCGACAAAATTTCTACCGGAAACCGATTAATACTGCCTGACCACGAAAAAGGGGTACTGAAGTTCCACACAAATTATGGGCTTACCGGCAGATGTCATAATAAGCCAACTAATCAACAAAAAAGGCCTTAAGACATGCATATTGTTCCTAGGGATATCCCTATTTTGGGAAACAATATCAAAACCAAGATTAAATTTTGAAAGCTAAGCACCAGGAATCCAAAATTCCACTGATTGGGTGCTAGTAACTTGAGTTCGGAAATCTCGTTTCGAACCTCATCAAAGTTGCAACCTGTCAAAAATTTAATACACTGATGGTCATCTGGCATGTATTAAAAATCCCTACGACCGATTCGCAATTCCCAAAATTGCTAAAAATCAAAGGCCCTTACATGAGGGTAGATCCTCCTGGTCACTCCACCTTCACATGCAAAACTTGCATGCCCAAGGTAACATACCATCAAGATATAATGACCATCAAGATTATGTATAAACCCTAGGTCTCCATATCCTAATATGCAAAAGGTAACCCCGAACCAAAACGACCGCCTCTCCAAAAAGGCTTCCAACCGCAACCTTCCTCGTGAAAGAATAGAGAGAGTTATCACGCAGGAGCAAGGTTGGATCGCAACTCTTTCACAACCCATTCACAGGTCTCAACTGCTCGCTATTGATGAAGTAAGGCTACAATCTCTGACTCAGAACAGCAAGCATTCATCTGTGATCCAAACATATCTGCGGCTTCCACACTTCCAGCGAATTTTCACAATAGCGACCTTCCTATCCACATGTTCGAATTAAAGTTCATGCAGCCACAGCCATAAACTGACAACAAGAATTCATTCCCTCATCCCAATCAAGGACGTAGGGAACAGGGCGAGAAACAACTGGCTTCTCAGCTTTTATGGCTAACTGATGGCTTTAGAACATGTGCAAGTATCTCTCTTAGCTGCTCCAAGTGTTTTTATTGCTCTCTGAAGGGCTCCAGGTTAGTTGATTTCAGGGCTTAAGGAGTTCGGCCGTCAACATCAAGATCTGCGCGCCTCTTCTAAATCAAAAAATTGTGATTCAACTCCACCTAGCCTATTACAGTGCAATCAACTCTGTAAACCACATAGTTGTCATTCACCAGCCCTCGGCAATAGACTAACAACAAGAAGTTAGCATCAGAACTGAGATTCTGGATCTCTGTCAAGTCAGAAAATACCATCCTGTCACAGTATCTAGAAGGCAGAGGGAAGAGTTTCATGTATTTATTCCAAACATATGATTCTGATCCTACCATCAGCAGGACATACACATCATATTGCTTCTATACGGAATTGGAAGAATGATCAGAACTGTCTTAGTATTTAGCATATGACTCTCCCAATCAGTGTTCTTAAACATGCAGATTTACTGGAGGATTTGAGTAAAGAAAATTTTTAATTCTCAGCATGTAATTTCTGGAATCATCTTCCGACTTTTGTATACAGTTCATCTTAGTCAGGAAAATTGATTACAATCAATCTTTCAATGAAAAAGTAGACAACGATTCAGAACCTTATGGAGTTATGCTAGTTACCATTCCTTAATCCAGCAGAAACTAACAATAAAACAAGCAAGGAGATCCGTCCATGCATATCATTCTACCACAAAAGAACCTTCCATAAAGCACTAGAAATTTAGGAATGAATTCTTTACTAAATCACAGCAGCCAAGATGGCAAACGAGCAAATCTGGATCAAACAAATGTTGGAGAAATTTGATGAATCTATTTCTGAACCTTATGTCTTGTTAATAGATAACACTTCAACAATCTATCTTATGAGAGATCATGTATTTCACTCAAAAACGAAGCACATAGCTATCAAGTCTCATGTGATTCGAGACTTAGTTGAGAAGAAAATACTGAAGACAGTCTTCATATCCACAGAGGAAATGACAGCTGATATCTTTACAAAGCCACTCAGTAAAGCTTAGTTCGAAAAACAGCAAAGAAGATTGGGGTTCATCCAACTGCCACTTTGAGAGAGAGCTATAGAACAACTGATCAGACAGATCTTGATTCTACTAACAAAGTGCACAGTTTACTTGACAAAGGATGAGAAAGAAACGAATGCAAACTCGAAACATTTCTATTCGTGACCAACTCGAAAGATTCGCGAAAGATTTGCGAAATTTTTGCGAAACAGTTTCTTGTAGAAGCTCGTGGCTTTTTTGTTGAAGCTCGAAAGATTCACGAACAGAATCTTGTCGCGAAATATTTTGTTTCTTGTTCAAACCTCAGATGTCGCGAAATTGTCACGAACAATTCACGAAAACTTCTTGACTGTTCTTCAAGCTCACATGTCACGAAACAGTTCGCGAAATATTCTAGATTTCTTCTTCAAACTCAAGAATTGTCATCTGTCGCAAACAATTTGCGAAAGACAAAAATGTCACGAAGAGACAAACTGTCGCGAAATATTCGCGAACAGAAAATATTCAACCCTGGAAACAGAGCGTTTGTTTGAATATCAACCGTCGTAAACGGTTAGATATCTACTGTTACAGCATTAAAAGGCCAAAAGACCTATAAATAAAAGGCCAAAAGACCTATCCTGTAGCAATATAAATACATGTGCACTACTCGTTGTAACTCACTCAATCAGAGACACAACAGCAAGATAAGACAGCAAGAGATGTATATTGATTCAGATTCAGAGTTATAAAAATTCGTTTTTGATCAATAGTTTCTTATTGTCTAAATTGTCTTAAATTGTCTCTTACTTCCGCATATTATTTTCGCATGCATGTTCAATCCAGGTAAACACTGTTCTATTAGTACATAGATTAAATACAATCTCGATTGAAGACACTGATATTAGTTTGATTTATTCAAACTTTCATCATGTTCTCTATGGAAGAATAATTACTATTTTTTCCACATTAAAATCCTAAAAAAGAGTAATTGAACTTTGCCCAAAAACATGTTTTTTCACGAAAAGTTTCCAAAAATCACAAAAATATATATATATATACAAAAAATATCCATTTTGACCCAAAAAATCAATACTGGTTGTCGAAAAAAATTAAGATTTTTAATAAAACCTAAAAATTTAAAAATGTCCACGTGAACAAAATACACAAAATATTTATGGTGTTTTAAGTCTAAAATGACTTTTATAAAAATAACTTGCATAATACATTTGATACTAGTTACACTAATTCCACAAATTTTGAAAACACTGAAAAAAAAAAATTGTATTGTTTTTTTTTACATTCCAAGGAATTCTCACTGACTCCTCTCATTTAGCCTTGGAAGCATTTACAGTTGGGCGATTTCTTCTAGAACCCAAATAAATTTCACATTGTTTGTTTTGCAGAAGGGTTAAAGATTCAGTTCGTTGTGAAACAACAGAGGTATCAAGTGTCGTTGTTGAAATTGAAAACGACCTATGCTCAAAATAAGTGCTCACTAGGCCTATGTTCAACATAACTTCTCCCTCGACCTATGCTCAACATAAGTCCTCCCTTGACCTATGTTGAGCATAAGTGCTCACTGGACCTATGCTCAGCATAAGTGCTCATTGGACCTATGTTGAGCATAGGTCCTCTCTTGACCTATGCTCAGCATAGGTCCTCCTCTCTCGACCTATGCTCAACATAGGTCTTCCCTCGACCTATGCTGAGCATAGGTCCTTGACTATGTTTAGCTTTTTTATGATTTTTTTAATTTTTGATGTTTTAGTATTTTTTTTATTTTAAAATTGAGTTTTTTTTTAATTTTTTGACTTTTTCTAATTTTAATAATAATATTTTATTTTTTCAATAAAGTTGTCGTTGTTGACAAAGTTGTCGACAAAGCGTTCCTAAGATCAACATTTCTGTGCTTAGCACGGAAATGTTGAACATAGAACCGCTTTGTCAACAAGAGTAACGAAGGCCCATTCTAAGACCTATGCTAAGCATAGGTCCTCTCTTTGGGCCTTTGTTGCATGGAAATGTTGAACATAGCTACGTTTTGTCCACAACTTTGTCGACAAAAGCAACACAGTGTAGAAGTCTTATTAATATCCAAAATTTGACCTCTTCGAAAGTTCTTTGTATTTGCTCTAATTGAAAACCGATGCCTATTGTCACTGTTTAACTGACCCTTGCTAAATCTGATTTCCGTAACATTTCAAAATCCATCCCAAGTCTGCAATCCACAATTTACAAATTCAGTTATTCCACATCAATTCCAATGGATTGGAATTATGAACAAGAGGATGACAATCAATCATACTATAATGACAATTATGACAATGACATGGAGGAATATTGGGACCAAGGTGAGGATTACAATGAAGATTATGACCGAGGTGACGACTTCGTTGATGACAATCAGTATCAGAACTAAAATGGCGATTCTCAACATGACCACTACTCTGGAAATATCAATAACGACTTCATTGATGATAATCAGTATCAAGGCTACAACGATGATTTTCAACTTGACCACTACTCTGAAAATTTCAATGATGAACAGCAAAATGAAGATCAACAAGATTGGTCTGCAGATGATGAAGTGGAACCATTCGATATGAACTAGTGCCCAATGATGGTGATTATCAAGGTCAAGATCAATTCCAATTTGTTACAAAAGACCCGTCTGAAGCGGTAAGCGTGAATTAGCAACAACAGATGCAATGTGGAACTGAACACCAGTACGAGCCCATGGATCAATTCTATAATCTTGAAGAACTCAAAAGACTATGTCACTATGGTCCAGAACAGCATTTCGATCATAATGAAGATGATAACGTTGATTATGAAGCCTATGAAGATGCCCATGAGAGTGAAGAAATTGACAAACATGAAAGATGTTCTCTCTATGCCACTATAGGTATGATTGGTCCTTCTCTGATGAGTACATCATTTCCTGATGCAAATGAATTTAAGGAGGCAAGAATGTGGCAAGTGGAGCAAGAGCTTTCAGTACCTGTGACAATTTTGTGAAAAGTCTAATGTCATCAACTCAACAACAACGGGTCAGCATTTGCAAAAAATCAAGCAATACTGTAGAGCCAACTCCCATTGGTCGTGGCGGTAGTTATAAGACCAGATGTTGATATTGATGACAGATTGTAATTCTATACTTGCTACCTCTCTCTCTCTCTCTCTCTCTCTCTCTCTCTCTCTCTCTCTCTCTCTCTCTCTCTCTCTCTCTCTCTCTCTCTCTCTCTCTCCTAATAGCATGAACGTAAATCCAGAAAATAGACCCAGGTATAGGACTCAAAGAGCATTGTACCAACACCCCAAACTAGTTGTTACAATTCAAGTGACGGACTATCCGAAGATCCTGTTGATAGTCTCAGCCTAGAGGTGAGAACCATTTAAGGCGATCGGGTTGGATCTTATGAGACTCTTGACTATAATTGAGCTCCTCGAGCGATTTCTACCCCAAATTTCCCCGAGATTCATTTACATCCTACCTAGGATCCATCCTCAGATTCTCTCTCTCTCTCTCTCTCTCTCTCTCTCTCTCTCTCTCTCTCTCTCTCTCTCTCAATATGGCAATAACCTACATTCTTTCATTCTGCTTTTGTTGCAAGAGTCATTTTCTTTGTCCTATATATTAGACTTCTGAATGATTGCAAAGTACACTTGGCAAATTTCTTCTCATTTGGCATATTGGTGTGATTCCCATGGTGCCCATGTGGTGAAAAAAAATATGATTAAAAAATTCAAATTTTTAGATGGTGGATTTTCCTAAATGCGTTTTCCAAGGAAACATAGAGACAAATGTATGTATTTAAGGGCGTACATATTTTGCAATCAACAATTCATAAAATATACTTGGGAAGAAATTTAAGGCAAATTCAATGATTCACACCTAGAAAATGTTCTATTGCTTCTTTCCAAAGATACGCTTTCCCCTTCACGTCTTCAAGGTTGTAGTTGCGCTTTGGCTGCAACCAAAACGATACAATCAATTTCCTTGCTAGAATTAAGATCAAACAACTACTCAATCTCCAAAACCTGCTTTGATTGTTTCGTATGCACAAAGAAACCACTACTTTCTAAAGGTGTGGCTCTAGATCTAGTCATGGTAGTGCTTGCTTCCTTAGGTGAAAGGGGTTGAGGTTTTGAACTCATGAGATCTATCAAGCTTAAATTAAAATCTCTCTTTTTAATGCAATAGAACATATATGTAGATATCGTATAAGCATATATTTCTTGGTTTTGTCGTGCCCTTACCGTGCAAATTGTAAACTTGTACTCATTTTCTACTAGCACATATAAGTCGTGTGACCAAGGAATCTCTCCCTTCAATACCAATTTGACAGGATTTATATATAATAATCTTGGCTTATTTGTAAGCATAAGCTGCCTCCTCTTTATAGAAAGACCTCGATACTTTTTAACCAATGATGTAGCAACAAGTGTCTCTCCCTTGTTCAAGAATTCTTTCCTAAAAGGAATACACAAGAATCACATCATGAAAACAAGCCGCGACATGAAAGAGGGAGCTTAATATTTACTTGGTACACACAAGAAATATCTGGACTATAGTAATCACATAATATATTCAGCAATTGTTGATGTGGAATGATTACTTGACAACTGATGGGCTACATTTTCTTACAATATTCAATGTCAAGACAAATGCAAAAACTAGAGCAAATCCCATCAAACTTTTGGAATCAGCAAATGCAAGAAGCATGATGAGGGTAATTATGCCATTTCTCACAAAAACTTATGTAGAAATGTTGATCAATGAACATCATGAACACAACTCCTCTTCTACACAACCAATGATGCAAAACAACTAGAACCCAAAATCTAATGACTAAATAGGTTGCAATTCAAGAATGCTCAATATGGCAAAATCTTGCATCAAACGCTAGAAAGCTGAAAAGTTTCAAGTCGACAATATTTTTCAACACGAATTAGTACTTAATTCATTCTCAATTTCCCGATTACTTGAGAAGTTTCCATAATATGTAGATGATCCGCATGTGTGATTTATTTCGAATGTTGTTAGAATTCCTTATTGAATTACAGATGTTCGGAATTATGGGAATCCTATGTGTAGATCCAGTTGCTTGTCTAGTTTTAAAATTCCATAGTATTTTGTTTGATTAAATGCTACGCATTTGATGATTCAATAGCATGCATGAAGCCATAATGTTCATGAATGTTCATATTCAAGTTAGGGGACTTGTGTCTATTGAAAAATTGATATTAATTCAATTTCTCCTATGGAAATAGACGAGCAAGCAGCCTAAAATCATGAAATTCATGATTGATTGTTGAGAACTGAAGTTTGTCAAAGAATAGACTAATTCTCCTAAGTAACTTGCAAATCATTTAAACATAGAACAAAAATTGATGTGAGAGCAATCCTCTATGAGCAAGCACAAAACCTATGGAAAATGAGAGAATAACCAACTCTTGCTTTATGTGAAAATCATTACTCTCGGTGACAAAGCAATCAGGATCTGACCAACTTCTAATAAGTTTTTATGTCAGAAATCATTGGATGATCTAGTTACATGTAGGTAAGCCTTTTTGAGGATTAAATCGCTTAAAGGCATTCACCCTATTGCAGGCTTAAGGCCTCAGAGACGCTTCCTTTGGAAAGAAGCATGCCCTTGGATCTATTGAAAGTGGTTTACTGCCCAAAAATTTTCCTAACTAAAGTCATGCCCCTGTCACCTGCAAGCCCACATGTTTAATAATACTGCGATGTGTTACAGGCAAGAAGAACCTGGTGTCAAATAGCAGATCTAGAGAGCAATTCTCAATCCAAATCTCTTTACAGTCAATGACGTGGGGTGAGTTTTGACATCTAGTTCATAAACCCAACTTTGTTGCCTGCTTAGAACACCTTTCGATGTTCACCCCCTCACCCGAGCTAATTGACGACAAGCAACAGCACAGGTTGCTCAATAGGTGAAGGGGTCTACAAGTTTTCCAAAAATTAGTTGTTGGAGAGAACAGGTCACCCGTTCTCTCAGGTGCAAAAATGACGTAGGCTGATGCACAGCGGGGGTGAGGGAGTGAGTATGGAAAGAGCTCCTTAGTAGAGACATCGTAGGCTGAATGCTGATTTTTGCTTGCTATTACTCAGCTATTTTGTCAAAACGGTTGTTGGGCAGATTTTAGAAGGAATTGAAAAAGTTAGGATTGAAGCAGTGCACTCTTTTAACAGATCTGTGGCACTTTCCTGTCCTGAAACAACTGTAGGAAGTTATGAATTTTATAATTTGGAAGTCTCAGACCTGTGCATACTTACCGGAACTCAGAGCATGAAAGCTTGGAATCTTGATTTCTATGAGGAGTGGCTGGATACCTACGTGCCATGTCTGATAATAGGTTCATGTGAATCTGCAGGGGAGCAATGTGTTAAAACTGCTAGTCGCGAGGGCAGCTTAACCCTAATTTCTGTAATCAATTTTAAGATTGAGCTGAAAAGGCTACCATCCCTGTGAATCGAGTGTGTCAATGATGCAGAGGATCCATTTGAACAACTCGATGATTTGCACTCGACCCGACATTGTGTATTCAATCAGTTCAGTTAGCTAGTTCCAATCAAATCCAGGTCTAACCCACAAGAAAGTGCTCACAAAAGTCATGAAGTACATCCAGGCAACCAAATATCTTAACATCTGTTATGGAGACAGCCAACCTTCCAACATACTTGAAGGATACACAGATGCGTACTGGGCAGGAGATATCGATACTAGAAGGTCTACTTCTGGTTTTGTATTTTTATACAATCAAGGCCCAATCTCGTGGAACAGCCGAAAGCAGACCTCAATAACATTATCATCAACTGAATCAGAGTACATTGCTGCCACAAATGCTACAAAGGAGGCAATTTGGTTGAGGCACCTGCTAGCAGAAATCGACCTTGCACAGTCACATCCAACAACCATATTTTGTGACAACCAAAGCACCATACTCTCTCAATCCGAGATTTCATTCTCGAAGCAAGCATATCAAAATCAAGTATCACTATTTGAGAGAAAAAGTGCAAAGCAAGGAGGTATCCTTAGTCTACTGCAGGACAGAATCAATGGCAGCAGATTAATTCACGAACGCTCTGCCAAAGGATCACCATCTGAGATTCAATGACATGTTGAATCTGAAAATCAAAAGTTTCCAGGATCCACATTAAGGGGGAGTGTTGGAATTCGATGCTCAGCCTCAAATCTGTTCAATAATGAGCATCCTAAAAAACCAGAACAGGAGGCTTGAATTTATGTTCAAGGGATCGAAAAATTCAGGATCGAAGTTTTCAAAAAATTTTAATACTGGATCGACTCGAAAAATTCTATATTTTTCGAGTCAGTATTTTTCAAATCATTGTATATTTTTCGGTACTTGTAAATTCTGATATTGTCAGTCTAAATCCGAACCAACGACTTCACGTTGACAGTCCGCCCACTTTGTACATGCATTAACTGTAATGAGGCGGTTGTAATAATTGCAACAGAAGGTAGTTG
Source organism: Diphasiastrum complanatum (assembly GCA_029204225.1). NCBI lineage: Eukaryota > Viridiplantae > Streptophyta > Lycopodiopsida > Lycopodiales > Lycopodiaceae > Diphasiastrum > Diphasiastrum complanatum. Next base: position 36,130 of record MU832790.1, read on the forward strand.
TAGATATTTTGTAAGATATTATCCTATTTTGTTTACAAATATAAATGATGCAACCTCTCGTCAAAGTAGAGAATTATGTTTTGTGACACCATTGTCTGATGCACTGACTCGAAAAATACAAACTCGAAAAATATAGAATTTTTCGAGTCGATCCAGTATTGAAAAATTCTGAAAACTTCGATCCTGAATTTTTCGATCCCTTGAACAAAAATTCGAGCCTTATGTTCTGGTTTTTCATGTTGCTCATTATTGAACGGATTTGAGGCTGAGCATCGAATTGTTACTCTTCTTTTTGGATCTGAACTTCGGATTTTCAGAATATAGAGCATGAGGATTCGTCCCTGAGCTTGAGGAGGATGCAGATTTTTTTATTTCCTCTTGTAGAAGCATCAAAATTGCTCTTGATAGAGTAATTTGCTCCTGGGTCAAAATTATCATGACCCAATTTTCATAGGCTTCAGGGAGACTCGATAGTAGAGTCATAACAACATCGGAATCTTCAATGACTGAGCCAATTGCAGCCATTTGCTCCATAACATTTTTGAAAGTGTTGATATGATTTGTAACACTTTCTGCTTCAGAAATCTTCATGTTGAAGAATTTCTTCCAAGTGTAACTTGGAAGTAACATCCCTGATAGCATGCAGGGTTGCTAGGATGTCCCATGCATCCTTGGCTGTCTGAGCATTCCATATGTGTATTATCTGTGTATCCTTGATGTTGAGAGTAATCATGGCAAATGCCTTGCCATCTCTCAGTCTCCATTTGGTGATAATGGTTGCATCACCTTTTGGCTTGACTTATGTGCCATCAACACTGTCCCATAGTTCTTTGGCTAATAGCATGACCTTCATTTTGAACTTCGTTTGCAACTCAAATTGCTCAATGCACAAACATGTAGACAGATCAATGCACATGGCACAAACACAATAGTTACTAGTAGTTTTATATAGAGTGCTCAGCAGTGTAAAAGCATTCAATGACTATTTTAAATTTCAAAAAAAAAAAAAAAAACCAATTCGAATCGGTTCGAATTGGACAAATCGGCCTGATTCGAATCAATTGGAAACACTAACTTGCCCAACTAATTTCCTACTAAGTCTATCTTATTACTAAAATGAGACAAAATTCTTTGTGCAAAAATATAAAGCACAAGCTTCATGTGAAAGTGGCTTTTTGTGATTGTAGGGGACTGACACCACTAGCATGAAAGTACAACCCAAGAAAGAAAACCACAAACAATGGTACAAAAGTAGCTCTAGTAATTGAATGTTAAAGGTCACATTGAGTGCAATATTTTAAAGAGGGAGAGTGTTGTGGACACACATCACATAGTCCATACTTCTCTAATTGTGGTCATATAAATATTCACAACTTCTTGGGGTCTCGCAATTGTTTTACAAGCCTATTAATAATATTATTTTAGACAGCCCCCCCTCCCCCTCCCCCCCTTTGATATGGATAACAATCTTTTAGTAGATAAGGTTAAATGCCCTATTTTGGGTACCCCACATAAATCTCGTATGCATTGTGATGTTGGGGATGTGAATGTGTTTTCATGCTTTAACACCGAAAATTCGCATCAGAAACAACAGCTTTTGCAAGATTTAAAGCAAGAGTTTAGTGAAGTTTTTCTGAAGCAGCTACCTTATGGACTACCACCCGCTCGGTCGGTGGATCATAAGATAGATCTTTTGCCCGATAACCATTTCTCAGATCATGAATTTGGTGACCTAAGCTTCTTGTAGGGGAGATCTGCCCGAGCTGTCGACACCCATTGTTGATCATCAAGTCTTCTTAGCTTTGTGCATGGTTTTTGCTGTCTCATATTAATTTGAGACCAACATCTATGATTTAAGTTGATAAAATATAATAGTGGAAGAAGAGCCAAAGGGAGAGCAGTCAAATAGTGTCAAATAATTGTGGACACTAGAAACCAGATTATTCATACAGGAATAGTAAATATGAGCCCTAAGCCTGGAAATGGACCCAAAGCTAGCTCAATACACAATTAAGCCCAACATTAGCAAGTCCAAGATCATTCTATAATAATAGCAATACTAGTCAATGAAAAGTATGCAAATAGAATTTAATGTAATAGTGGACACCAAAATGATCATATGATGTGGGGAGCATACAAGTCGCGAGCCAAAACGAACAAATATAGCATCAAGGCAAAGTAGCATCAAATGATGTTGGCATAGAGATATAGAAATATCATGTGAACCATATAGACAGACGATGGGAGGCTTATAAGGGCAATAGCAAATGCAAGTAAACATTGACAATAGTTTCCATTCAAGCTGTAGAGAAGAATATGAACGGCAAGAAATAGTGGGGGTCATTGAATAAACCTATAGCACAAATGGAAGAACAGGAGATCATAGTGAACGGTTGGAATGTACTGCCACTATGTCTACCTGGACGTCATGGCCAAAGAATACCGTTACAATAAAAAAAAATAGTACACCATCTGTATGAATCTATAATACCAAACAGAGGTATCAACGTGTAAACTATTGTTGGAAGAGAACCGTAACGTTTCTGCTGCAAAGAGATATAGAGAATGCCAACAGAACTCTGGCTAAAGAAATCCATAAGCTGCCATACGCAGGTCGACTCACTGGCATCCTTTAAAGCAATAGTGCCATCTAAGAAAAACAGTGGCCCCTTCCTAGAAAACTAAGAGTCTGATAAGATTGTCAATAGAACCAAAAAAAGCAGACTAATACCCCAAACATTCCACGTGATACTAGAAGTAAACCCATTTCCAAGGCATCCATAGAGAGCAGGACTGCAATGTAGGAGCAGCTGCAAACACCGAGAGTTTCATAAATGAATCCCAGACCAACCACATCTACCAGAAACCCTGGGACCATAGTAGTCGTAAAATTCCTAAAAAAGATGAGTCCAAATTGCATCTCTTTTTATGCACTTGCACAAATGAAAGACAGGAGAGCTCCAGTCTGGTACATGTTGGATCATAGGCATTTTGTAGCTCGCTTCAGATATGCATGGTGTATTTGGTTTTTGTTTATGTCCAGAGTTGTCCCTCACATCTCAAAGTTTGGGCTTCTGGGTTTCTGAATTCCCTAAGCTGTCAGAATTGTGGACATTCTCTAATTCAGCAGTCATGCTTCCATGTGTGGCTTGAATGTAAGACGGAATGTAAGAGGTGCAGCACCAGGTCCAGCTAGAGAGACCCCACCCACCCTTTTCTTTCTCTTTGGTTACACCACCTACCCTCACATATTCTTGTAAATGGTAGAAATTTCAGAGGCCTTAACCAGCATGCTGTGTTTCTTTGCTTTTTCAATTTCAAGGTCTTGCTATTTAGGCTTCTAGTTTCTCTGATTGAATGAATACTAAAAATGCGGTCATGCCTGCATCCCTGGACTGGATATGGGATGAGCAGTAATGGCAGGTGCAGCAAGAGCTCACAGATGGTTTAATCTAGTGTGGCTGCCTAAACGATCTCCCAAACCTCCCTTAATCTAGTGTGGCTGCCTAAACGATCTCACAAACCTCCTAGATCTCAATCAAATGTAAAGGACTCACTACCATTAGATTTTGAAGAAAGTAATGATTAGGTCTTGAAGAAAGTCATGAGCCTTCTGAGCCTTAACAAGATGAGGATGAGGATTGGCACCTGCAATGCAGGCTTTATTAGCACTTCATGTTTTCACTGCTAAGGCTAGATATGGAGCCGGACTATGGTCACAGAGAAAGTTATTGGCTTTTTGCATTTCCTGTTCAATTATGGATCATGGGTGTCATTGATCACTGTCATTGGGTACAACCACATATTTAGACTAAGGCTTATTGGCATTTACAATTTTCATGGATGAGGATTGCTTACATTCCTAATTTCAGCAGATAAGTGAAGGAAGAAGCTATAGTACTGTAGTTCAAACTTCAGGTCAATGCTATGTTTTATTTCATAGCATTTTCTTTTCAACATTTCTATGTCTAAGTGGTTGAGAGCTGGAAGTGACTGATTAGATGATATTCAAAATTCAAATTTCAAAGTTGGATCATGAAACCAAGCTGGGGATGAATTCCTACAAAACGCGACCATGTTGTGGACAAAAATGTTTTAACAATGAGTATCTACAATAGTTTTTATTGCATAAGACATGCCAAATCGTTTCTTGACCCAGAATTAACATCGGAAAAAATGTACGAATCAAACCTGTTAGGAATGTCACATGGTGGCTTACATCCAGAGCAGAAGAATCTAGATTTTAAACAACTTCACATTCATTACGTTCAAGCAGTTTTGAAAATAAACAAGCTGAAATGCTTACCACCGCAGTGCATTGCAGCCCTGTGATAATGAATTCTTGTCATAATGTGTTGACGTTGATGCTGTTTTTCCATCTCCTTCTGAAATGCACTCTCCTAAATTGTGACCACTCTTGAGGGTTGGAACCCGACTAGTCATAGTGATTGAGAGTTTCCTTCCAATTTGAGTAAGGTCCCAATTAGAATCAGCAGACTCCTCACTTTCAGCTTCTGCAGCCTGCTAGAACATCATAGTTGTTTGTACAAGTTCATTTATGCATATAATGCTGAAGAAGAGAATCTATTCATCATGATGACAAGGCGATGAAATGTAGTAGAGACATTCATCAAGTAACAATACTTGGACAATGTCTTGAATAACATAAAGAGAAAGATATACATGACAACAAAATGCTATGATAAACTCAGACCCCTAAACAATTGAAACAAGGGGGGGGCCATAGATCTAGGTATATTGATATCCACAAACACAAGGATAACTATGCCTACTCTAATCTATGAAACCGAGAGTTATGAACCTCGGAAAATATATGACTACGAGGAAAATGCTGACAAAAATAACAGAGGCATGGCAAATTCCGCCAAAAAAGTTGAGGAACTTACGAGTCACAAGGTATCATCCCTGACAACGTGGATGCCGCATGGGAACCCAAATGAATATCATGATTTGTGAGCCTAGAGTACCATTTTTGTTATGAACTTAATTGTAGGATGGGAACCGGGGAGAAGGTCAAAACGAAGATTGATGGAACATATAGGAGGTAACACGGAGCATCAAAAACAAACTGATAGGTCATAAGCATATTAGAAGCAGTGGAATGGAAGGAGAAGAAACCGGAGGAGATGGAGCAAGATGAACAAAAGAAGAGCCAGCACAGTGGGCTTTAGGAAGACTAAGCATATATTGATTGGTAACGATAAGGTTATAATCAACACCAGAATCAATACCAAAAAAAGGTAAAAGGAGAATCATCAATCAAGATAGATATAAGCTACTAGGCAAGATTGATAGTAGCATCTCCCAAGGAACTAAACCAATCAACACCAAGAACGATATTATATTGCTCAATACGAATGACATAAAAATCAGCATGGCCATAAAAAGCACCAATCTGGTACGGAAGTGCCTAAAACATACGAGTACTCTGAAATGAATGGGAACTAGAGCCTTCGACAAGCAAGGGATGTGAAATAGGAAGAGCGGTGGCATGAATACGAGAAGCACCCAGCTGAATAATAAAGGAATGAGTACTTTTAGAATCAACTAGTGCAATAAACTCATGCTCATTAATAGAAACACGCAAATAAATATAACGGAGGCCAAGCATGTCGAACCAAGTGGCATAGGCCAGTTGAGCAGAACATTCAGCAGAGTCAGGAGGAGCAGAGGAATCTCCTTGAAAAGGTAAAGGGAAGAATCATCAGATCAAGTACCTCATGGACCTGTGATTTAGTAGGTGGTCGAGGGTGAACAACAATACGAGGAACAAAAGGAGGAGCCAGAGTAAGTGGAGGAGAAACAAGAGAAGATTGGAAAACAAGAAGGGATGACACAAGAGGGGTAACAAAATAGGAAACAGGAGGATGAGAAAAAGGAGAAGACTAAAAAGATAATTGATGATCAAGATATTTATGTTGCAAGGTACTAGCAAAAGACATGGCAAGATCTAAAGAAGTTGGTTGAAAAGATAGAACATCAACTCATAAAGCACCACGCAAATCAGGTATATAATATAATATAGTCCCAACAAGTGGAATACCAGAAAAGACATAAGAATACTCAGCAAACTTTTCTCTAGAAGTGAACCTGTTTGTTGGAGTTACCAATAGAGGTCAAGTTGAGAATGGAGCCACTTGGGCAGAATCGTGAATGTAATGCTCAGCCCAATCAACCATAGTAGTAAGGTGAGATTGATGTATGTGCCACCAAGTTACAGCACGTCCGAAAAGATGAAGTGCATCAAGCTATATCTGTTGGTCAACGGTACGAAGGGTCGATTGGAAATAGTTTTCCAACTGAAAGAACCAAGACTCATAATAGACGGATAAAGAGAGCTTATCATGAAAGTCACAGGCAAAGGTGGAGCGATGAGGTGCATTGTGTGAGGCAGCATCTAAAGGTAGACAAAGGATCAGGTCGAGGATCAGGCATAGATGTGCAGGAACTATGGTGGAAAATGAGGAGATTCGGAGTGAAATGGATTCTATGAGACTGCATATTTGTCATTTGGGATTGAAGGCCTTGCAAAAGTGTGGTGTTGTCATTGATCTAGATCAAATGATCATGAATTTGAACTTGAAGATCATCCAGTAAGGACACGACAGCCAAACAAGAGGTATGATGGAGAACTTCGGTAGCAAAGTAGGGTGAATTAGGGTCGTAGTAGGTAGGTCCATGAGGGTAGGGTAGGTAGCAAAAATTTCCAGCAACTAGATGACAACAGAAAAGTGCTCAAGTAATAATTTCCAACTTTTGTGGCAAAAAGGTATGAAAGAGATGACCTTCTTCAAAAGTAAAAATTAGGATCTTCAAAAAACATAATTATCTACTTATGGCCACAACAACTTCATCATCAAATCTGCTTCCCCAAATTTGGAGTTGCAATAAAAAGGCAAACTAAAAAACCACTACAACCTTCACTATAAAGGTCTACCACATTGTAATAATCAGATGTTATTATACAGTTCTGAACTTGCTTGACAAAAAAATTTGAGAATACCTCAGGAGCCCATATAGCGAGTCTAGGAGGTGTCAACTCTCTGAGTTGAGACCATTTCACTCTACTAAAAAAGGGGTGAGCTTTCAAGGCATCATATCCCATTGGTACTGCTGCAATTCGCCTTTCGGGATCCAAGTCCTGAAAAATGTTCTGGATTACTGGACCTCACAGTAACATTTTGGACATAAACTTGGACTAAAAACTTTCAAATATATGAAGACTCTACTGCTTTGGACGATTTATACAGAAACTAGTTGCCTAAACCCTTAAGTAACATCACAATCAAATTAGGTGTTAGTTTCAGGAATCACACAACTCACCAGCAGGTGATCAACTAAATCTTGAGCTTCAGGAGTGAAATGAGGCGGCATCATAAATTCCCGAGCCATCACCTTCTGAAAAGTGATGTACTCACTTGTACCCCTAAAGGGCGGCTTTCCCTCCAGCATCTGGTAAACAATGCAGCCCAATGCCCACAAGTCTGCCCTGCTCAGGAAAAGAGTTCTTCGATAGTTCATTAAGTTCTACATTATTCATCACCAAATCTGCTACAAGATGTCCATTGAATGAAGGCCAAATCTTAAAGAAGATATCAATATGCAACAGGTAAAGAAACACAAGAATGTACCCTATAGTCAAAGGATGACTAGTCAGAACTTCTGGAGACACATATTCTGCAGTGCCAATGAAAGTGGAGGTTCTTGCTTCTGTCCAAAAAAAAGGATGAGGACTGCAGTTTTCTACACTTAAAGGAGATAATGAAGAACTTTCATCATAAGTAGTAGCACCTACTCTATTAGTATCAAAGATGTACTATGCATTTTGGAATACCATCCTGGAACAATTTTTTTTTTTCTTTTGCAATATGGGTGTCAAATAGCCGGAAATTTAATAAGGGATCTAATTGTGATATTTCGAAATTTACTATTTACTGTATCGGCCCAAGTTTTGTTGGATGTTGTGCAAATATTTTTTACTGAATATCCTGCAAAACAATTTTACCTTGAGTCTTTTATATATATATATATATATATATAATATTATATATATATGTAATATAGGTCCCGCGGTACTGGGTACCGCGGGACCGTACTGGTACTGCGGTACCATGATGGTACCGCGGTGCCATAATATATTAATATAATTAATATTTAATGTTTTTTCAAATTTTTTTAAACCTAATCTACCCGCCCCCCTCGCTTCTTCTCTCCCAGTTTTTTTCCAGCCATCGTTGCCCTGCCTTCGCTACTGGTTTGACAGAAGATCGTGCGCTGCCGATACTATCTCGTCGAATTTGCTGCATCCCTCACTCGCCTTAAAGGCCATCTACTCAGTGCACGCGCAAATGATTGGGGCCACCTTGAATGCTGCCCCTTGTGGCAGCATGACCGTCCCCGACAGGCAACGACTACTGGACACCTACGGGCCGCGGCTCGTGGCGGGGGAGAACACCATTTCGGAGGGCATTCTCCGATTTTGCACCGCTCCTTATGTGGCTGACCCAGAGTTGCTGCCTGCTTGGCTGGCACGCACGAGGAGAGGGAGTGCATCCTCGTCCAGTCCCTTTGCCCCTCATCCCCCTCAGACAGTTCCGCCTCACGCACCCCCATCTGCTCAGATTCCGGTGGATCCAGTCCCATCGAGTCCGCTAGTTGCCACTGCGGTTCCACCAGGTAGAGCCCTTGTGCAGCAGACCATTCGCAGCGCGCATCAGCCACACATGGACAGAGAGGCCACACAAGCCGTGGCCAGTTTGATTTACGAGCTGAACCTACCTTTTGCCATCACCGATTCTGAGCCCTTCAAAAGGGCATTCCGCCTTGCACAGTCTGTCAGCCCTGGCTAGAGAGTCCCTGGTTCGGAGGTTGTCCGCACACACATGCTGAGAGATAGGGTTGAGTCCTTGTCTAGAGAGATGGAGCCTCTACGCCGCCACTGGGCCACATATGGATGTAGCATCATGTCCGATGGCTGGACTGATGTCAGGAGGAGGCCGATCCTCAACATCTTGGTCTCCAACTGCATGGGTACACAGTTTTTGAGAGCCGTGGATTGTAGTAGGGGGGGGGAGAGTCATATCTGCAGATTTCATGTACGATGTCATTAGGTCTTCCATATTGTCCATAGGCCCCCAGCATGTCGTTACGGTGGTGACAGACAATGCCACCAACTGATTCAGATGGGTGTCCTACTAGAGGCCGAGTTCCCTCACACTGTCCATACCCCCTGTGCGGCGCACGGCATAGACCTTCTCATGGGGGACATAGGTGCACTTCCCTGGGTTACAGCCATTGTCCGTGAGGCCCTCTTCCTGGTGACTGCATTTCGTTTCGGCATGGGCACGTTCGGCCACCCTACGTTCGGCCACGTTCATTTAATTTCGTTTTAAGTGAATGCTAGCTTCACATATATGCACCTACATCATGAGCACAGCAATCACCCCTACACCCCAAACGACATTTCATAAACACATGTAATACATCTGCATTTAAAAAAATTACAGAGATTGCATCTTACATGACCAGGCTCGCATTGCACAAAAAACAACTATGTATATATTCAACCGTTGTATCAAGATAACATCACATATACTATCATTTTTTTAAGTAGCCATCTAGTTATTTGCTGCACCATAAACTGCCGAAAACTACATAGCAATAGTCCGCCACATACGGCTGGACCTTATCTATTCTAAACCTCCCTCACTGATCCTCCACCGACTCCTGGCCCTCGTCTGGTGCATTGTTTTGTCGCTCTTGCTCTGCCTCCCGGTTAGCCTGAGCTGCCTCCTGGTTAGCCCGACGTCTGGCCGCCCTTTTCCTGACCATGATGAGCTGCCATCGTGTGAAATTCATTCCGATCTGCTCATCCAGTTCCAGCTCGACAGCAGGGACAGGATCCACAGCGGGGGCGGGTGGCTTCGGTTCCGGATTTCTTTGCCGAGTCTGTCGCAGAATCTCTCGGATATCTGCCTCTTGCTTCCGATGTCTCTCGTTGTGCCTTCGGATATCTTCCTCAAGCTTCCTCCTGGCTTCGCCCTCGGACTTCGGTGGTATGCGCTCTGCCATCTTGATCGACCTTCTTGTAATAGATCCTAACACCACAGTAGGGCAAACACTAACTGATCCACCCAACCTTGCCTACTCCCTGATATAGAGTAAGCCCCTCCTAGCCCAGTGTGAGGACTGGTAGCATGCTACTGCCAAGTGTCGGCCACGTGGCACTGACGTGGCCGACTGCACGTCGGGACCCAACTGGGGGCCCTATCCTGCTGACAGGGTCCCTAGGCTGTGTTAGGCCCGCCATGGCTATGGACCGTGCTGGGGCACACTACTCACACTGTCTTGCCCTGTTGGTCATGTACGCTGGACACGACCCTGACTGTGGTATCTGACCTATTTGTGTTCTCTAGGGTTCGGCATTGGTTACGAGCTCGTAACACTCCCTCCCCCTTAAGAACCGTCTTGGTCCTCTAAGACAAAGTCTGGAAAAATCTTGCGAAGGACGCTGCCTCTTTCCCAAGTGGCATTCTCAACAGGCTGATCATTCCACTTAACCAGATATTCTCGGTATAGAGTATGACGAGTCTGCGTCTCTCTACTATCAAGAATCTCCTCTGGTTCATGTGGAGGTTGTTGAGGATCCAATGGGAGAACTAGAACACTGTCCCCTACCAGATTGTCTGATCTGGCTAAGGCTTTTCGTAACTGACTTACATGAAAGACTGGAAAAACTTTACTGTTGTGTGGGAGTTCTAGTTCATAGGTGACCTCGCCTAGTCTCCTACTGATGGTAAAGGGACCACAATACCTTGGAGACAACTTAGCACACACTCCTGATTTGAGGGTTTTAGAGTCAACTGGGACTCTCAAGTAGACTTTCTCACCAGTGGAGAACTGCACATCCCGTCTGTGTGGATCTGCATAATGCCTGGCTCGATCCTGGGATTGTCTAATGCTACACTTAGCATGTTCTATCATTTGGTTTAGGTCTTCTAAAAAGTTTCTGGCTGCTTCAACTTTTTCTTGTTTAAACCCTACAGCTGTGGGTGAGCGTGGCTGAAAACCGTACATCAGCATAAATGGGTTGTATCCCGTAGCTGAATGTTTGGTACTGTTGTAAGCAAACTCTAATATCGAGAGATACTCCTCCCAATTAGTCTGCTTCTTGCTAACGTATGCTCGAAGCATATCCTCCAGCACTTGATTTACCCTTTCTGTTTGACCGTCCGTCTGTGAATGGTCGGTGGTACTCATATTAAGTTTAGTATGGAGATGATGGAATACTGCCCTCCAAAAATTTCCAGTAAACTTACTGTCCCGGTCGCTGACTATGCCGGAAGGTAGACCGTACAATTTAAATAGCCCGTCTACAAACAACCTCGCTAACTCTGGAGCTCTAACGGTTGTTTTGGTCGGAATAAAATGAGCCATTTTGGTCAGACGGTCAACTGTGACCCATATAGCGTCATTACCCTTTTGGGTTTTAGGCAGGCCTACTATAAAATCCATGGAGATACTCTCCCATTTACCAGCTGGTATTTCTAAGGGATGCAACAACCCTCCTGCCTTTAAACGCTCTGCTTTATTTACTTGACATTTCTGGCAACTGGTTACATACTGGTGGACGTCCTTTTTCATACTGGGCCAAAAAAATTGCCTACGAAGAAGCTCATAGGTCTTCTGTATGCCTGGGTGTCCCGCGCTAGGATTGTCATGACATTCATATAGGACCTGCTGCCTATAATCCTCTGAATTTGGGACACATACTCTATCTCTATAGAGCAAGTACTCATCCTGAATGGAATATTGTTTCCATTTGAATCCTTGAGTCAACTGACCCTCAACCACTGGGGTTTGCTTGGGTAATACAGGCTTAGAATCCTCAACGTCATCTGACGACGTATACTTGGACTCATCATCATCCTCAACGGAAGCTGCCGTATTCTTGGATGAACTGGCACCAGCCCCGGGAACTGGTTCTGGAGTCTGTAACTGTCTGTTCTGGACTGAGTTCCAGATAATAGAGAAGAATGCATCATGCTGGCATTTCCCTCTCAAGGACTCGAGTAACTCATTACGAATCTGAGTAATACTCAGCTCGTTTATCATAGGCATTCTGCTAAGGGCATCTGCTACTGTATTGAATTTTCCACGCCTATATCTGATAGACATGTCAAACTCTTGCATCAACTCTGCCCAACGAGCTTTCCGGCCTCTAAGCTCAGGTTGATTGCAAAGGTATCTGAGACTCTCATGGTCTGTCAGGCCCTCAAAGTTGGCACCATACAAATAATGCCTCCAAGTCTTAAGGGCATGGACTATAGAAAAGAGTTCCTTTTCATAGGCACTGTACCTAGTCTGAGCTGGCTCGAGTTTTTTACTCTCGAACGCAACTGGTCGTCCGCCCTGAGTTAGCACAGCACCTACTGCAAAGTCGCTAGCATCTGTTTCGACCACAAATGGCTAATTGGGGTCGACGACTTTTAAAACTGGTGCTATAGCTAAGGCTGTTTTGAGAGCATCAAAGCTCTCCTGTTGTGCGGACTCCCAAATGAACTCCTTTCCCTTCCCTTTAAAGAGATTTGTCATAGGGACTGCTATCTGAGCATATTCCTTGACAAATCGTCTGTAATATCCCGCCAGACCAAGAAAGATCTGAAGTTCCAAAATATTCTGAGGTCTCAACCAACTGAGTATGGCTTTAACCTTATTTGGGTCCATCTTAATCCCATCTGAAGAGATAATGTGACCCAAATATGCTACTTCTTCAACGAAGAATTCACACTTGGATTGTTTAGCATAAAGCTAATGCTTTCTGAGCAGTCGAAACACCTTTCTGAGGTGTTTTAGATGCTCCTTCCTCGTTTTGCTGTAGACGAGGATGTCATCTAAAAATACGACTACAAACTTACCCAAGTATGGTCTGAGGACACTGTTCATCAAGGTCATAAAGGTAGCTGGAGCATTTGTGAGCCCAAATGGCATCACCTTAAACTCATAATGACCGTGACAAGTCCTAAAAGCTGTTTTCGAGACATCTTCCGATTTTATATGGACTTAATGATTGCCCGATCTGAGGTCTATTTTGCTGAAAAACTTAGCCCCGTCGAGTTGATCAAACAACTCGTCTGCCCGAGGCATGGGGTAATTATTCTTAATTGTGACTTTATTGAGGGCTCTGTAATCTACGCAAAGACGCATAGACCCCTCTTTCTTTTTCACCAATAGGACTGGTGAGGCCCATGGTGAACTACTGGTCTGAATTTGGCCTTTCCCAAGATAGTCTGTTAACTGCCTAGTTATTTCTTCATCCTCTGTTCGGCTGACCCGATACGGAGGTTTAGAAACAGGTGCTGTACCTGGTACTAGGTTTATTACATGATCTACCTCTCTGCTAGGTGGTAAACCATGTGGCAAATCTTCAGGAAAAACATCTTTAAATTTAGACAATAAAGTTTCTAATTTACTGATTTTCTGCTGAATAGAACTAGAAATAGAAACTTCAGGAATAAACTGAAAGTCACATAAGAATACCTGATGGTCTTCGTCTTCGATTAGCTGACAGAGTTCTGAACTGCAGACCATAGGGCTGTTGGGAACATCATGCTCCCCATGCAACTGGATCTCTCGGCCTTTATGCTGAAAGCTGAGGGTGTTCTCCTGATAGTTTCTGTGGAGGGAAGGTCCTAAACTGTAGAGCCAATCTCTCCCGAGAACAATGTCTGTTCGATCCAGGTGCATTATCTGAAAGTTTATTTCATCTTGGTACCCCTGAATACCAAGATTTAACTTACTTACCATAGTTTCCCATATTTTTTTATCTTCACCCTTAGCTAATGAAACTATGTACCTATGCTGACTAGGTACTTCTGGTAGTTTTAACCAGGGTGTGGTTGATGAAATTATGGGTTGCCCCATCATCAACCATGACTCTTACTGACTGGTTACCAACTTTCCCATGCATACGTACTAGGTCATGCGGCCCAAAGCTGAAGGGTCTCGCTAGCATTGCAGAGGTCAGCTGGCAACAGTGTTCATGATCTTCATGATACACTTTGATCTCGGAAGCTGTCGAGTCACTGGGGAAACATACAGTCTGAACAAGATGAACTTGTTTTTTATCTTTCTTATCTTTTTTAGTGAAAGGCCCCTTGGGACACTGTCAGACTGTGTGTCCCTTGCCCATACACACAAAGCACAAACGTTCTTGTTTGGCTTTCTCAAAATCATCTGGTTTTAAGGGTTGTATGAGTGAAGGGCGTTTCTGAGGAGCTTCACTTTTAAATTTGTCTTCTTTCTTTCTTTTTAAAAATTTCTTTTTAAATTGAAAGTCTTTCTGAGAAGGCTGCTCAGAAAGTGGTTGTTGTCTCGCCTTCTTCCTACCCACTGAATCATCATAGATTTGAGCATATCTGAGAGCTTGCTCAAGGGTAGTAGGCGAGTTTCTCTGGACCTCTACTTTATATTCATCTTTGAGGCCACGGACAAATCCCCTGATTTTCTGATAGTCATCCATATTTTTAATCTTTAAAATTGCTTCTCGATACTACAAGACATATTGGATGAGGGATTTATCCATTACTGTTCTTTCCCAGGCTTCCCAGGCTCTATCCAGTTCATTTTCTGGTAGAAATTCTCTTAGGAAAGCTTCTTCAAAAGCTTTCCATGACCGAGGAGTCTGCCCAGTCTCTTGGAGATTTAACCACCACTTATAGGCCATAGGCCCTAAGGAAAGACTGGCCTCAATTGCTTGCAAATGGTCAGGGGTTTGTTTAAGAGCATGAATGTTCTTCCATTTGCTAAGGAATGTTTGTAGAATGTCTGCATTTCTATCCTTCTCTTCCCCATTAAAAGTAGGAGGTTTTAAATCTTCAAAAACACTGGGGTGAGACCGTAAAGTCTCACCCGAAACTGATGGAAGTAGAGAAGGGGATAACTGAGAGGCGGAGGGAAGGCTTCCTTTCGCGGAACTCAAAATCAAGTTTTTGAGTTCAGCGAACGAGTCGTCCACACTGGACTTGAAATTGGCTAATGCCAACTTCAGTTCATCCACTTTTGTTACCAATTGGAGAAACTGCTCCTTGGTAACCAGTTCGTGGAGTTCTTCGGCGAACTGTTCCTGTTCTTCCACTTCCATGGGTTCCTTCCCTTTTCTGTAAGCCAAGGCTTCTGTTTCAAGTTCGTCGAAGCCTCTCTCCTGTGGTTGATCAGGTCCCTGAGGAGTGGTCATCTTCGGAACTGAAAGAGAGCTACCTTAACTTCTTGAAGGAAAAAAAAAAAAGTCTAAAAGACTAATTTACAACTGTACAAGGGAAAGGAAAGATGACTTAGCTGTTTCTGAGGACTGTACTTCCAAAGAAAGAATGAAGAGGAACCCTTTCAGCTCTTTTCCCCAAGATTTCAGACCTGCTGTCTCGAAAAATGCCAGTTTGAGAGACCCAAAAAGTATTTCAATTTCTGATTTTGGTTTCTCCCTACCCTCGCTGGCTAGACAGCCACCTGTCTGGCCCAATTTGCTAAAATTCAAGGCCCAAAACTTGCTTGAAACTCTAATCTGACTTCAAGTAGTAGGTCGCTGGTCTGTGGCAATCTAGTTTGATGTTCAAACTACTGAAAAATCCTCAAAAACAGTGATGAAAAACTAATTTTTCATCTCCCTGTCCAGCGCTGGCCCTGCTAAGAAAAAGTGTTTGAAAACCTTTCAAATTTCCTTAGATTTCTCTGAAATTTCAGAGGTAGATTTCTGATCCCTCAGCGATGGATCAGCACCACCCTTTCTCCTCAAAAATCCGATCTGATTCCCTGAATCTGATGGCAAAATCCAGAGATGAAGACTAAATTTACAACGCTGGACCTGCTCTAGAAATTTTAACTAATTTTTCTCTGACCAGCAAGTAAATCCACCAAGATTTCCTCAGTAGGAGACTGTTCCTACAGCGAGTCTCCTCCTCTATTTCTTTCTGAGAACTTGAAGAAGTTCTGAGCAATCTAGCTACTTTCTCCACTGCTGAAAACTGAGTTCCCTCGGATGGAGATGGCTCTGATACCAGTGTAATAGATCCTAACACCACAGTAGGGCAAACACTAACTGATCCACCCAACCTTGCCTACTCCCTGATATAGAGTAAGCCCCTCCTAGCCCAATGTGAGGACTGGTAGCATGCTACTGCCAAGTGTCGGCCACGTGGCACTGACGTGGCCGACTGCACGTCGGGACCCAACTGGGGGCCCGACAGGGTCCCTAGGCTGTGTTAGGCCCGCCATGGCTATGGACCGTGCTGGGGCACACTACTCACACTGTCTTGCCCTGTTGGTCATGTACGCTGGACATGACCCTGACTGTGGTATCTGACCTATCTGTGTTCTCTAGGGTTCGGCACTGGTTACGAGCTCGTAACACTTCTCCTCACAGCACCCTGGTCCTTGAACACCCTCTCACAGCACCCTGGCTCTCAAACAGCCGCTCACAGCCTGTCACCGGCTCTCGCTTGCTCTCTCACTGTCTATCACTAGCTCTCTCACAGCCTCTGAAAATGCCAACCACAATGGCATTGTGAGTGCCCATTTATCACCACAGCCTTATCAGCCATGTGGATCCCCATCATCCATCCATGTGCCTCTGTACCTGCCCCCATGTGATGCTCCCCCCCTGTGTTGGTCTCCCATTGGCCCCATGGTCTGCTCACCCACAGTGCCCATGTGCCTCTATACCTGCCCCCATGTGATGCTCCCCCCCTGTGTTGGTCTCCCATTGGCCCCATGGTCTGCTCACCCACAGAGCCCATGTGCCACTGCACCAGTCCCCTGCACCATGTACTATACCCTCTTTTTTTACACCCAGTACCCCTTTTTTTCCATTTTTTTTGTCCTTTTTTGGTAAGTAATAGGCAAAAAAAAATTATTAAATATATTAAAAAAAAATATTAAAAATGGTACCGCCTTGGTACCGCGGATCTCAGGGCGGTACCGTACCGGCGGTACCATACCGGCGGTACCATACCAGCGGTACCAGGGGGTACTATGATATATATATATATATATATATATATATATATATATATATATATATTTATATAAAAGACTCAAGGTAAAATTGTTTTGCAAGATATTCAGATTATATATATATATGTATATATATCATAGAATCCCATGGTACTGCCATTATGGTACCGGCGGTACCATAATGTTGGTACCGCCATTATGGTGCCGCCCTCAAACCCGCGGTACCAGGGCGGCACCATAATAATAATATTTTTTATTATTATTTTTTTTATTAAAAACCCCTTTTACTAGGGTAATTTAGGGTAAAAAATTTAGAAAAAAGTGTTAGGGTTTAGAAAAAAGGGGTCAATGGGAGTGCAGCATGTGGGGGAGCAGCAAATCCGGACAGGTACACCCCTCACATGGGCACTGTGGGAGAGCAGACCACGGACCCAATCGGAGTGCAGCATGTGGGGGAGCAATACATGGGGCAGGTACAGTAGCACATGGGCACTGTGGGGGAGCAAGTCATGGGGCCAATGGGAGTGCAACACGTGGGGGAGCAACAAATGGGGGCAGGTACAAGGGCACATGGAGGGATCATCAACAGCTGCACATGGGAGAACAGGCTGTGGGGTTAAATAGGCACTCACGAGGCTGTGAGAGCCAGTGAGAGGCTGTGAGAGGCTGTGAGAGAGAGCCAGTGAGAGGCTATGAGAGAGAGGCATTGTGAGAGGCTGTGTCACAGACCCAGTGAGAGGCTGTGAGAGGGAGGCTGTGAGAGAGCCAGTGAGAGCCATTGAGAGGCTGTGAGAGCCAGTTCGAGAAACAGGGTGTCGTGAGATGGCGGAGCGCATACCACCGAGGCCTGAGGGCGAAGCCAGGAGGAAGCTCGAGGAAGATGTCCGAAGGCACAACGAAAGGCATCGGAAGCAAGAGGCGGACATTGCAGAGATGCTGCGACAGGCTCGGCAGAGAAATCCGGAGCCGGAGCACCCAGCCCCCGCTGTGCCCCCCGCCCCCGCTGTCGAGCTGGATTTGGATGAGCAGATCGGAATGAACTTCACATAACGGCAGCTCATCATGGTCAGGGAAAGGGCTGCCCGCCGTCGGGCTAACCAGGAGGCAGCTCGGGCTAACCGGGAGGCAGAACGAGAGCGACTAAACAATGCACCTGACAAGGGCGAGGAGTCTGTGGAGGATCCGTAGGAATGTTTAGAATGGATGGGATCCAGCCGTATGTGGCTGGCTGTTGTTATGTAGTTTTTGGCATAAGATGAGGCAACATTTAGTGTCTAACACAGTGTAAAGAACAGCCCCAGCCGTATGTGGCGAGATACGTACTGTTATTTTGATACCACTGTTGAATTAACGTTCCATGTGTTTTTTGTGCAACGCATGCCTGGTGTAATGCAGTGTAATATGTGTGTTTATGAAATGCTATAAAGGGGGAACTGGCTGTGATACTGCACCCGGGGCCCTACGAGGTCGTCCTCTCTTCCCTGGTTGTTTCTGTGCTCTGCCTTTCTTGTTCGGTGCCCCCTTGGACCTTCCTGGTCTCTTGCGGACGAGGGGAGCCGTCAATGCCTCATCACCCCCATGCAGATCACCTGGCTGGCTAGGCTGGGCCCAAGCTGAGGCCGGCTGGGATAGAGAAGCCAAAGATGGGTGTCCCTGTGCAGCTGATAGTGGAGGGTAGGTCCATGGAGTGTGTGCCCGTGGGGCTGCTGCTGGCGGAGGAACTGGCTGTGGAGGGGCCGTCCCTGCAGGAGGCAAGTATAGCGGCAATATGTACTGAAAGGGGCGCTGCGGTGGCTGGTACTGGTACATCCTGGGAGGGTGGCGGAACTGTCTGAGGGGGGTGAGAGACAAAGGGATTGGACGAGGATGCACTCCCTCTCCTCATGCGTGCCAGCCAAGCAGGCAGCAACTCGGGGTCAACCACGTAAGGCGCGTTGCAAAACCGAAGAACACCCTCCAAAAAGGTGTTCTCCCCCGCCACAAGACATGGCCCGTAGGTGTCCAGAAGTCGCTGCCTGACGGGAACGGACATGCTGGCACAGGGGGCAGCATTCAGTGTGCCACCATTTTTGGCGCGTGCGCCGAGGAGGTGGCCTTTAAGGCGAGTGAGGGTGGCACTGAACTCAACCAAGCAATATCGACAGCGCACGATCTTTGCACCGGACTTGTTGGACTTGTCGGGAACCCGCCTGACAATGTCCACCTCGCCCCACAGATCGGCAAGGTTGGAATGCACCATTTCTGTAGAGAGAACTGGGGAAAAAAGGCAGAGATGATGTGAGTGCAATAGGAGGCGGAAAGCTGGAAAATCCACAGCAATGGCCGAAGTAGCAGTAGCAAAGGCGGAAGCGATCTGTGCAACGCAAATACAGTGTGATGGCGAGGAGTGCGCGGACAGCAGAGAGGGCGCAGACAGCAGGAAGAGGGCTCGAATAGCAACGCAATGGGCAGGGAAAGAGATGAAGTGAGGGGGGGGATTAGGGTAAAAAAAATATATTAATATATTAAATATTGTGGTACCGCGGATCCATACTGATCCGCGGTACCACAGTGGATCCGCGGTACCGGGATCCGCGGATCCTGGTACCGCTGGATCTATGATATATATAATATATATTAATATATATATATATATATATATATATATATATATAATAATCATAGTGGCACGTGGTACCGCCATTATGGTACCGCGGTACCATAATGGTGGTACTGCGGTTATGGTGCCGCCCTCAGACCAGCGGTACCAGGGCGGCACCACATAAATAATATTTTTTATTATTTTTTTTTAAAAAAAAAAAACCCCTTTTAACAGGCTAAAACTAGGTAAAAACTAAGATGTTACTGTACAGGGGGACTGTACTGGGGGCACTGTGGGAGAGCGGACCCAATCGGAGTGCGGCATGTGGGGGAGCAATACATTGGGCAGGTACAGTAGCCCATGGGCACTGTGGAGGAGCTGACCATGGACCCAATCGGAGTGCAGCATGTGGGGGAGCAATACATCCGGACAGGTACACCGTCACATGGGCACTGTGGTGGAGCAGACCATGGACCCAATCGCAGTGCAACATGTGGAGGATCAACACATGGGGCAGGTACAGTAGCACATGGGATCATCAACAAAAGCAAATTGGGAAACAGGCTGTGGGGTTAAAGAGGCACTCACGAGACAGTGAGAGAGCCAGTGAGAGGGGGTGAGAGGCATTGTGAGAAGCTGTGAGGGAGAGCCAGTGGGAGGCTGTGAAAGAGAGGCATTGTGAGAGGATGTGTGACAGACCGAGTGAGAGGCTGTGAGAGGGGGGCTGTGAGAGAGCCAGTGAGAGCCATTGAGAGGCTGTGAGAGGCTGTGAGGGTCATTTCGAGCAACAGGGTGTCGTGAGATGGCGGAGGGCGAAGCCAGGAGGAAGCTCGAGGAAGATGTCCGAAGGCACAACGAAAGGCATCGGAAGCAAGAAGCAGACATTGCAGAGATGCTGCGAGAGACTCGGCAGAGACACCCAGAGCTGCAGATCCCCGCCCCCGCTGTGGCCCCCGCCCCCGCTGTCGAGCTGGATTTGGATGAGCAGATCGGAATGAACTTCACACGACGACAGCTCATCATGGTCAGGGAAAGGGCTGCCCGCCGTCGGGCTGACCAGGAGGCAGCTCGGGCTAACCGGGAGGCAGAGCGAGAACGACAGAACAATGCACCTGACGAGGGCGAGGAGTCTGTGGAGGATCCGTAGAAATGTTTAGCATAGATGGGGTCTAGCCGTATGTGGCTGACTGTTGTTATTTAATGTTCATCAGTAGATGAGGCAGTATTTAGTGTCTGGCATGGTGTACAGAACAGCCCCAGCCGTATGCGGCGGAAATACGTATTGTAGTTTTGATACATCTGTTGAATTAATGTACGGTGTGTTTTTTGTGCAATGCGTGCCTTGTGTAATGCAATCTGATGTATGTGATTATGAAATGCCATCAGGGGGGTTGTATTTCTGTGTTCTGCATATGCTCTCAAACTCTGTACTGAAAACTAATTGAAAACACGCACACACCATTTGAAGTAAAACTGCAAGTAGAACATCACAATTACAAATTGACAAATACACATTGTGCAGTGAATAGAATACGTCCAACACCAAATATAATATGAAGATTGGTATGAATACAGCGTTCGACCATCTGGCCGCCAAACATGGAACATGATATCAAACTGCTAAAAATAAAATGACGGAGCTACAATCAATGCTCTGCCTCAAACTCAGATGAATGCTCCGGAGACAACTCAGGGCCCCGAGCTGACTCTCGCAACTGATATCTATGTCTGTCTGGTACTGGCATGGGCTGTGTATCCGAGGGGGAAGAGTCGTCATCCTCATCCTCCCAATCTGCCTCCGCATCAGCCCCCAAGCAGGCTAAACCAACAACACCTGCTGCAGCTGGCTGTAATACAGCACCTCTACCAGCAACTGGAGCCCTGCGAGGTCTTCCTCTCTTCCCTGGCAGTTTCTGTGCCCTGCCTTTCTTGTTCGGTGCACCCTTGGGCCTTCCTGGCCTCTTGCGGACGAGGGGAGCCGTCAATGCCTCATCACCCCCATGCAGATCACCTGGCTGACTAGGCTGAGCCCAAGCTGCGGCCGGCTGGGATGAGTAGCCAAAGATGGGTGTCCCTGTGCAGCTGATAGTGGAGGATAGGTCCGAGGAGTGTGTGCCCGTGGGCCTGCTGCTGGTGGAGGAACTAGATGTGGAGGGGCCGTCCCTGTAGGAGGCAAGTACAGCGGCGATAAGTACTGAAAGGGGCGCTGTGGTGGACTGTACTGGTACATCCTGGGTGCTGCCAAAGGAGGAGGATGCGTTGTGGGTGCTGCCAAAGGAGGAGCCGGTGCCGTGGGTGCTGCCAATGGAGGAGGATGTGCTGTGGGTGCTGCCACTGGAGGAGCGTCTGTAGATGTGGGTGCTGCAAGAGAAGATCTGGGCACAGATGGTGGCCTGCCATGGAGACCTGCTGCTGCAAAAGTGGATGGCGATGAAGGGGCTGCAGGCCTCAACGGTATCGGTGGCACTGGAGGAGCTGTGCGGCGCACATACACCCTCTGAGGAACTGGAGGAACTGCAGGCACCTCGTGTAGCTGCTCTGGCTGAGACTCTGTGTAGGGCATGCTGGCTTGAGAGGATGGGGGTGCCCTGACGCTCGGCATCTGCTGGGCCTCTGAATCCAAGTCTGCAATCAAGTCGTCTAGCTGGGCATCCAAATACAAATGGTCTGGGCTCTGGGACTCATCATGAGCACCATCCTCGGGAACATCTCGTGCCTCATCCTGTGCACCATGCGGACCCGGCATGGCCTCCCAATCGGTACAATCAAAGTCATCTGGTGACTCCTCTGGTGTGTTGTCATAGAAATGCCTATGGCTCTGTGATGCACGCATCCAAGCAGCTGCGGAAGGTAAACCCAAATCAGTCTGCCCCCTATCAAGAGCCTCCTCCATCATATCAACATAAGAAGGTATGCCACTGGCCCCCCCTGTGTGCCCTGCCCGTCTCCCGGTATAATCTGTGGCATGTGTCCCACCTCTACCACGTGATGCACCTATGACCCCTGCTCTAGGCGTGTGCCCAACACCTGTATCATATGCCTCATCCCGCTCTGATCTGGCGAACACAACCCGAATAGGCTCATCCTCATCCTGATCATCCTCTGACACTGGCTCATCTGCCTCGTACAACGGGGGCTCTCTGTGCTCAAGCCCAAGCTCTCTCTCTCTCTCATTTCGGCAAGCTCCCTCTCTCTCTCTGCCATCAACTGTGTGCCCAGGTCATCTGCAGGCATGGGATGGGTGCTGTCCGTAGGCAAGTCAACCTGGCGCTCCAAATCGGATATCTTCGTCTGCAAGGTTTAAAATTGGCATGTCAGAGAAACAACTCTATCAAGAAATGAAACCAACATACCAGGAGTCAACCAACATGCTATGAAAGGTTAGCTTATCACCTGCAATGCGCTCGTAATGGTCGGAAGTCTCCTAGCGAGACGTGTGTTGGTGCTACAGAACACCAACCGCTCCAACTGACTCACTGACAACCGGTTTCTTCTCCTCGTGTGAATGAGTGCCCATGTGCTCCAATTACGCTCACACACGGAGGCAGCACAATCCTGTGGTGCGTGCATTGAAATACTTCAGCACATTGTCTTCAACGAAACACAACAATGGAGGATAAAATGAGATGCATACCTGAGAAAGGACATGCAGTGCAAGACGCTGTATAGATGGGTATGTGCTACCGAACATGGTCCACCAGGTAATGGGTAGTTGCCTCCTCTCTGGATCCTGAGCAGCCGGGTGGCCGAATGTGCCCATGCCGAAACGAAATGCAGCGAGCTCCTCCATGAGCCTGATAGGATCCAAACCTATGTGTGGACCCACCCTGTGAATGTACTGAAGCCAATCGGCCTCGAGCTCCCTGTCTGCGATCTGTGTCGGAGAGAGGAAGAGGGGATGCATCATGTGTGCAACGCTGTGGATACTCCTGTGGAAGTAGTTCCACCGCGTCTCCCAGATGAACTTCAGCTCTGTCATCCTGCAGGTGAGAGGCATGTGGTTTAGGGCATTCCGAAAAAACGTAACATCGACAGAAAAACAAACTAGCAAACACTGAAAAGATAAAGAACAATTACAACACTGTACCGCTTACCTCTCTGGCTGCAAGATGGGCAGCTGCAGGAACTGTCCAATCCGGTCCATGAGCTCATATACCAGTCCAAGTGTCGACCCCTCGCTGTCAGCCATGCGGAGCACAATGTAAAGTGGTCGAAGCAGTCTTGACAATGTCTGTGCATCCCTCCAAAACTGGTCTCCCCTCACCGTGGAAGAAAAGTGCTCCCCATCCTCAGTGCGCGAAAATGTACTGGCACACCAAAGATCACTGGCAACCATCTGTAGAAGCTGCGCCCTGCACCTGATCAGACGGTCGATGACCACCAAGTCAAATGCAAAGCGTGTGGGGGCTGGCTTACGGAGGTCTAGATGGCTGAACACCCGGAACATGGCAAGAACACGCCTCTTCCTCGTGACAAAAGTCACCAGGAAGAGGGCCTCACGGACGATGGCTCTAACCCAAGGAAGTGCACCTATGTCCCCCATCAGAAGGTCTATGCCGTGCGCGGCACAGGAGGTATGAACAATGTGAGGGAACTCGGCCTCTAGCAGTACACCCATCTGAATGCAGTTCGTGGCATTGTCCGTCACCACTGTGACGACATGCTGTGGGCCTATGGACAGGATGGAAGACCTGATGACATCAAACATGAACTCTGCAGATATGACTCTCCTCCCCCTGCTGCAATCCACTGCCCTCAAAAACTGTGTGCCCATGCAGCTGGAGACCAGTATGTTGAGGATCGGCCTCCTCCTGACATCAGTCCAGCCATCGGACATGATGCTGCAACCGTAAGTGGCCCAGTGGCGATGTAGAGGCTCCATCTCTCTAGACAGTGACTCGGCCCTATCCCTCAGCATGTGTGTGCGGACAACCTCTGAACTAGGGACACTCCAGCTAGGGCTAACAGACTGTGCAAGGCGGAAGGCCCTTCTGAAGGGCTCGGAGTCGGTGATGGCAAATGGAAGGTTCAGCTCATAAATCAGGCTGGCCACGGCCTGTGTGGCCTCTCTATCCACGTGCGGCTGATGCGCGTCGCGAATGCTCTGCTGCCTAAGAACTCTCCCGGCTGGGCGACGGGTAGCGGACCTCCAGCACGGTGCACCAAACGTGACGGGAATGGATGATGACGCGACAGCCTGGGCACTAGTGGATGCATCAGCTGTAGACGTGGAATGGGGAGAGTGGGATGCACTGGCCGGGATGGGTGCAGCAGCGTAAGTGGGGTAGACTGGTGGAGGGTGAACATCTGGCATGGGATACGAAAACTGCTGGGTAGGGTGGTCATCCGGATGTGAAGGGAGGGAGGAAGGGATCTCCTCAACATCCTGGAAGGCCTCGTCACTGGCATCCGGGGCCTGCTCCTGCTCGGGAGGCGGAGAGTCCATGAGAAAGTCGTAAACTGGGGGAGTGCGAGCAACAGTAGGTGGTGGTGGAACCACAGTGGCAACTGGCGGACGCGGTGGGACAGGATCCACCGGAATGGGTGCAGATGGGGGTGCGTGAGGCGGAACTGTCTGAGAGGGACGAGGGGCAAAGGGACTGGACTAGGATGCACTCCCTCTCCTCGTGCGTGCCAGCCAAGCAGGCAGCAACTCGGGGTCAACCACATAAGGAGCGGTGCAAAACCGAAGACACCCTCCGAAATGGTGTTCTCCCCCGCCACAAGACGTGGCCCGTAGGTATCCAAAAGTCGCTGCCTGACGGGAACGGACATGCTGGCACAGGGGGCCGCATTCAGTGTGCCACCATCTCTCGCACGTGCGCCGAGTAGGTGACCTTTAAGGCGAGTGAGGGTGGCAACGAACTCTGTCAGGCAATATCGACAGCGCACTATCCTTGCACCGGACTTGTTAGACTTGTCGGGAACCCGCCTGACAATATCCACCTCGTCCCACCAATCGACAAGGTTGGAATGCACCATCTCTGTAGAAAGGGCTGGGGAAAGAAGGCAGAGATCACTGTGGGTGCGATAGGAGTCGGAAGGCTTGAAAAAACCACAATAAAGGCCGAAATAGCAGTAGCAGGGGAGGACGCGATCAGTGCAATGCGAAGACAGCCGGGAGGGCGCGGACAGTAGGGCGATGGGCGGACAGCAGGGAGGGCGCGGACAGTAGGGCGACGGGCAGGGAGAGAGATGAAGCGAGGGGGGGGGGATTAGGTTAAAAAAAAATACAGTAATATATTAAATATTAAAAAATATTAAATATTGTAGTACCGCGGATCAGTATGGATCCGCGGTACCGGGATCCGCGGATCCTGGTACCGCTGGATCTATGATAATAATATCAGGGATGCGCGTCCGGGCTGGACGCGGGCAATCCGCATCCGCGTCCGACGTTTGGACCATATTTTTATTTTTTTTTTAGATATTTTTAACTCTAAGAACATCAAAACAAATTTAAAAAAAAAAAAAAAAAAAAGCTGACGCATCCGGGGACCAAGATGCACCCCTGGCGCGTCCGCATCTGGACGCGAACGCGCGTTCGCGTCCGAGGTCCGCCACGTTAGATATATATATATATCATAGATCCAGCGGTACCCGGGATCCAGCGGTACTGCGAATCCAATTTGGTACCGCGGCACCATGATGGTCCGCACAGTACCATAATATATAATTTTTTTTTTAAGATTTTTTTTTAAACTGCTTTTTGCTGACGTATGCGAGAAGCATATCCTCCAGCACCTGATTTACTCTCTTTGTTTGACCGTCCGTCGGTGGTACTCATATTAAGTTTAGTATAGAGATGATGGAATACTGCCCTCCAAAAATTTCCATTAAACATACTGTCCCGGTCGCTGACTATCCCGGAAGGTAGACCATACAGTTCAAATAGCCCGTCTAGAAACAACCTTGCTAACTCTGGAGCTCTAACAGTTGTTTTGGTCGGAATAAAGTGAGCCATTTTGGTTAGACGGTCAATTGTGACGCATATAGCGTCATTACCCTATTGGGCTTTAGGCAGGCCTACTATAAAATCCATGGAGATACTCTCCCATTTACCAGCTGGTATATCTAAGGGCTGTAACAACCCTCCTGCCTTTAAACGCTCTGCTTTATTTACTTGACATTTCTGGCAACTGGTTACATATTGTTGGACGTCCTTTTTCATACTGGGCCAGAAAAATTGCCTACGAAAAAGCTCATAGATCTTTTGTATGCCTAGGTGCCCCGCACTAGGATTGTCATGACACTCATATAAGGCATGCTGCCTATAATCCTCTGAATTGGAGACACATACTCTATCTCTATAGAGCAAGTACTCATCCTGAATGGAATATTGTTTCCATTCGAATCCTTGAGTCAACTGACCCTCAACCACTGGGGTTTGCTTGGGATGGGAACTGTTATCTGAGCATATTCCTTGACAAAACGTCTGTAATATCCGCCAAACCTAGAAAGATCTAAAGCTCTAAAATATTCTGAGGTCTCAGCCAACTGAGTATGGCTTTGACCTTATTAGGGTCCACCTTAATCCCATCTGCCGAGATAATGTGACCCAAATAAGTTACTTCTTCAATGAAGAATTCACATTTAGGATTCTTAGCATAAAGCTTATGCTTTCTAAGTAGTCAAAACACCTTTCTGAGGTGTTTAAGATGCTCCTTCCTCGTCTTACTGTACACGAGGATGTCATCTAAAAATACGACTACAAACTTACCCAAGTATGGTCTAAGGACACTGTTCATCAAGGTCATAAAGGTAGCTGGAGCATTTGTGAGCCCAAAAGGCATCACCTTAAACTCATAATGACCATGACGAGTCCTAAAAGCTGTTTTTGGGACATCTTCTGACTTTATACGGACCTGATGATATCCCGATCCAAGTCAATTTTACTGAAAAACTTAGCCCCGTCGAGTTGATCAAACAACTCGTTTGCTCGAGGCATTGGGTATTTATTCTTAATTGTGACTTTATTGAGGGCTCTGTAATCTACGCAAAGACGCATAGACCCCTCTCTCTTTTTCACCAAAAGAACTGTTGAGGCCCATAATGAACTATTGGTCTGAATTTGGCCTTTCCCAAGATAATCTGTTAACTGCCTAGTTATTTCTTCATCCTCTGTTCGGCTGACCCGATACGGAGGTTTAGAAACAGGTGTGTTGTACCTGGTACTAGGTTAACTACATGATCTACTTCTCTGCCAGGTGGTAAACCATGTGGTAAATCTTCAGGAAAAACGTTCTTAAAATTTAAACAACAAAGTTTCTAATTTACTTATTTTCTGCTATAAAGAGCTAGAAATAGAAACTTTTGGAATAAGAATACCTGATGGTCATCGTCTCCCATTAGCTGACAGAGCTCTAACTGCAGACCATAGGGTTGTTGGGGACATCTTGCTCCCCATGCAACTGGATCTCTAGGCCTTTATGCTGAAAGCTGAGGGTGTTCTCCTGATAATTTCTGTGGAGGGAAGGTCCTAAGTTGTAGAGCCAATCTCTCCCTGAGAACAATATCTGTGCGATCCAAGTGCATTATCTGGAAGTTTATTTCATCTTGATACCCCTGAATACCAAGATTACTTCTAGAAGTTTGAGTTTTTTAACTAGGGTGTAGTTGATGAGATTATGGGTCGCCCCATCATCAACCATAACTCTAACTGACTGGTCACCAACTTTCCCATGCATACGTACTAGGTCATGCGGCCCAAAGCTGAAGGGTCTCGCTAGCATTGCAGAGGTTAGTTGGCAACCAGTGTTCATGGTCTTCACGTCGGAAGTTGCCGAGTCACTTGGGAAACTTACTGCCTGAACAAGATGAGCTTGTTTTTTATCTTTCTTATCTTTTTTAGTGAATGGCCCCTTAGGACACTGTCTGATTGTGTGTCCCTTGCCCATGCACACAAAGCACAAACGTTCTTGTTTGGCTTTCTCAAAATCTTCTGGTTTTAAGGGTTGTATGAGCGATGGGCGTTTCTGAGGAGCTTCACTTTTAACTTTATCTTCTTTTTTTCTTTTAAAAATTTCTTTTTGAATTGAAAGTCCTTCTGAGGAGGCTTCTCAGAAAGAGGCTGTTGTCTCACGTTTTTCCTACCCACTGAATCATCATAGATTTGAGCATATCTGAGAGCTTGCTCCAGGGGTAGTAGGCGAGTTTCTCTGAACCTCTACTTTATATTCATCTTTTGAGGCCACGGACAAATCCTCTGATTTTTTGATATATTTTTAATCTTTAAGATTGTTTCTCGATACTGCGAGATATATTGGATTAAAGATTTGTCCATTACTGTTTTTTCCCAGACTTCCCAGGCTCTAGCAAGTTCATTTTCTGATAGAAACTCGCTTATAGGCCATGGGCCCTAAGGAAAGACTGGCCTCAATATCTTGCAAATGGTCAGGGATTTGTTTAAGAGCATGAATGTTCTTCCATTTGCTGAGGAAGGTGTGTAGAATATCTGCCTTTCTATCCTTCTCTTCCCCAAGAAAAGTAGGAGGCTTTAAGTCTTTAAAGACACTGGGATGAGACGTATGGGCTCACCCAAAAGTTAAAACTGATGGAAGTGGAGAAGGGGATGGCTGAGAAGTGGATGGGAGGCTTCCTTTCGCGGAGTTAAAAATTAAACTTTTGAGCTCGGCGAACGAGTCGTCCATACTGGATTTGAAATTGGCGAAAGCCAATTTCAATCCATCCACCTCTATTGCCAAGTGGAGATACTGCTCCTTGGTAACCAATTCGTCGGAGTTCTTTTGGTGAATTGCTCCTGTTCCCTCCACTTCCATGGGTTCTTTCCCCTTACTAAAACCGCAGAGATTCCGTTTCTAATTCATTCAAATGCCTCTTGTCAGGGGTTGATCAGGTCCCGGGAGAAGTGGTCATTTTCAGAGATAGAAAAGGAGTGGCCTGATGTTTCCTTCTTAAAAAAAAGTTGAAAAGACTAATTAGAACTGTAACAAAAAAGGGAAAGAGGACTAGCTGTTTCTGAGGACTGTACTTACCAAAGAAAATAATAAGAAGAACCCTCTCAGCTCTTCCACAACAAGTTGTCAGACCTGCTGTCCCAGAAGAAAAATCCAAGTTTGAAGCCCAAAAGTGTTTCAAATTTCCGGATTTCTGGAGAAAGACTGCTCGCTGATCTGTTTGCAAACCTGAAGCTCCAAAAAGCCGGGAAAAAGACCAAAAAAGATGCAAGCAATTGAGTTTTATAGCTTCCTGCCACTCGCGGTTGGACAGCAACTCTTCGTCTCAAAACAGCTTTGATTTGGGCCCAAGATGATTGCAAAAACCCGAATTTTTTGAGCACCCTGCATCGCTGATCAGCCCTCTGTCCTGATGACAAAAACTAGGCCCGAACTTCTGAAAATCAGGGGATAAATTTACAGTCCTACCTTCCTCCCTGTCCAGCGCTGGCCCTGCTATCTAATTTTCAGGTAGATATCCGCTCAAAAACCTAATAATTTCCCTCAGAAATCAGGAGATAAAAGCTGCTCTGCAGCACTGGACCTGCACTTGTTAATCTGATTCAAAAACCTATCGAAAAAGCAGATATTTCCACCGAGATTCACTCGGTAGACAGCTGGTTCTCCAGCGCTGGCCCTGCTCTAACTATTCTTGGAAAACTTGAAGGAGTTTCTATATACTCTGATGGATTTGTCCCCTGCTGGAAACTAAGCTCCAAAGAAGGAGATGGCTCTAATACCAGTGTTAGAGATCCAAACACCGCAATAGGGCAAACACTAATTGATCCACACAACCTTGCCTACTCCCTGATATGGAGAAATCC